>ML837501.1:49534-63385 GCA_009831015.1 Picea engelmannii | reverse complement strand
TAATCAATGGGTGAGATCAACTCCAATAATCTCACTAAGGAAACCCACTTTCCTTAGTTTCTTTATGTCTATTAATTCACCCACATTGTGAATTAATTGTCACTTTATGACTTAAGTGACATATTTCACTTTTGACTTAAAACACCTAATTCAAAGTGAAATTAGAATCATAAAGTAAAGTACAAGGGTAATATTCTTCCCCCTTTGTGCTTAGAGACTCATAGGCACATGGGGACCACTTTCTAAGGTATCCAAATCTCAACAACACTCTCCCTCTCAAACCCTCCTGTCTTGATCTTATGAGCTAGCCGTTTTCCCCTTACTTCCTTCAACTTATGCATCCTTCACTTAGCTGAATCCATTTTACCCTTTAAGGCACTGATCTCTAAGACCCCCTTGCGCTGAAGTGAAATTGGTCATAAACAAACTCTTTAAGCCTTTTGAAACCCTAACTATCCTAATCCTAAGTTCTAGCTAACCCTACTAACCCTAGATTGCTAACGTCACCCTTGGTTATCTCATCTTGATGCAGCAACGTTTCACTTTATGAGCAATTGAATGGTAGTTAAAGGCATTAATTAAGTTAAGAAGTGATTTGTTACATTGAATGCTATATCGTTCTAGTATTTATTGGTGAAGTGACATTACTGCTACTTTTATTCCTCAAACATTGACTTCGTCAATATTTACTTTTAAATTGCTTATATTAAATATCAGATAGTCATTGATTTATATAAAGTACTAACCAAGATTGCACATATCAGTTTCCTTGTTGCTTTGTCTCAAGTAGGTGCTTTTCTTTTCTTTGGTTACACTTTATTATTTGTTGTTTAGTCGGGACTATCTTTGGTGGTGATCTTTGAAGGGGAAACTTATCTTATTCCTGTTATCCTTTAGCCTCTTCAAAACCCCAGGTCACCAAAGATGTCTCCCCTGGGCCTGACCTCCCTAAATAGAAAGAACCTCCCCATTGTGGTGACATTGGGTGGGGAAGGCCCCTGTTTCACCAGTTTGGCCTTCTATTCTTTAAACCGTTCTCCTATATACAAACTATGCGATAACATTTTGGCGCCGTTGTCGGGAAACACTGAGTCAAACTTTCCTCAGACGACACTTTTCGGTAAGCCTTGCCTCTAGATTCCTTATCTTACAAATCTTACCTGACGACTCCACTTGGGTGTTTTCCTTTTTCTTTGATAGTTTCAAGTAAATTATCTGGTGACTCCACCAATGACGACCCGTAGCGGACGTCCGTATTCAAACCCCCCTACTGTGGCCACTATTATCCCTGCAAGCCCTGCTCCTCCACCTAACCTACACAAGTGGTCTCACCTAGAGGTTTTCATCTACTTTGACCTAAGCAACATCCAAGGTGGTTTGCATGATTTTCCCAAAGATGCCAATTCCTGGTTGCCACTTTTCTCAGGGAAAGGGGTTTCCGGTAACTTGCATTGGACTCATTTTTGTGACAGTTTTGAGTTTCATCAAACCAATCAGGGACATCCCGATATCTTTATGAGACTTTTTGCAAGTTCTCTTGTAGGGGATGCCAAGGTCTGGATAAAATCTTGCCCAAAGGGAGGCATAAAAACTCCTAAAGAGTTGGAAAAATATTTCAAAATAAGGTGGTGCAATTGTGAATGTACACAAGACTCTTACTCTCAGTACCTTAATATCTGCAACGGTTCCTCTGAGGGCATCAGGGATTTCAATGATAGGTTCAACCTTCTCCTTAAAAAGGTCAAGCCAAAGCTCAACTCATAGGAAGCTATCCTTGAACATTATTTGAACTCATTGGAAGGCCTCTTGCAGTTTACCCTCAAGGACCAGTCGCCCTCAACCTTAGAGGAAGCACAAGATTTAGCCTATCAAATTGAGAGAAATCTTGAATTTGAAGACTACATATGTCAGGTTAACCTTTCACGCAATAATAACCTTTGGGACACCAGTGATGCTTTTCTTGTTGAACCTAAGACCCCAGAAATCTTTGAAGTTGAACTCACACCTCCCAAAAGGAAATGGAGTTTTTCCCATACCAATGTACAGGATACCTCTTTTCAGGAAACTCCCTTAGAGTTTGAGCCTTGCTAGGACAAGGAGGAGGAAATCAAGACCTCATCATCTCAAACCTTTAAGCATCATTCTATCGAAGAAGCTCCCATCTTTATCCATCAAGTAGAAAAAGTTGGCTCAAAACGTGGCGATATCACTACCTTCTACGTCACTCTCCAAATCAACGATGCTTTCCTCCACAATTGTTTCTTACACCCGAATGCCTCAAACAACATTATGACAGAGGAAATCATGCAACAATTAGGTTTGAGCCTTTCACAATCAAATACCAGAGGTGGCTTTGCAAAAGGGGTCATTAAGGAGCTAGAAGTTGCCTTCGATTCTTGCCCAAGCGCCCCTTTCTTCATAGATGTGATAGTCGTAGATACCGTAAGAAGTTGGGGTCTCATCCTCAATAAAGATCTCATAAAACACTTGGAGGGGAGCTTCCAAGACAAATAATCTAAAGCAATCATCCCTCACCCCTAAGGAGGATTCTTCGCTATCCACAAAGAACCTTTCGTAGGATCCCCAGTTAAAACCTTTGATGAAGCAAGAGACCAACTCTTATGCATTGATAGTGACATAAGTAATTGGATTGTCAAGGAAGGAAGTTTGGATTTTGACACCGTTGAAAAGTCTTAAGGAATTTGGACCTTATAGTTTGATGGATCCCACTCAAACTATGGATCAAGCGTTGGAATCGTCTTGACAGCCACTTCCGGTGAAGTCTTTTACCATTCTTATAGGCTGGAATTTCATTGCACCAACAACATTGCTGAATATGAATCCTTGATCCTAGGTTTCAACCTAGCAATTGACAAAGGTGTTGCACACCTGAAAGCAAAGGAAGACTCGGACCTCATAGTTTCACAAGTGACGATGAAGTTCGCTACAAAAAATGAGAAATTGAAAAAGTACCGAGACTTGGCCCAATCTCTTTCAAAATCCTTCAAGTTAGTGTCACTTGAAGCCATCCCTCAGGAAGAAAACCACATGGAAGACACCTTGGTTGTCTCTACCTCCACTTTGCAACCTTGTGAGGGACCACTTCGTGACTTCTGCAAGATGGAGGTCCTCTTTAGACCTTCTGTCCCTGATAACTTGGAGTATTGGCAGGTTTTTGAAGATGATGATCAAATCATCAGGTTCATGGAGAATAGCAAAGAATTCACCGATTCGCAGATTAATTTTCTAGTTGATTCCATGAACCTAGAAGTTATAAACCTTCAAAACGATACCTTGCCTAAAGGTTTCATTCCTTTGGAAAACCTCTTCGATAGACATGATGTTTTCAAAGGGAAAAATCCCAATAAACAAGCTAAAGAAGCTCTTGAATTCAATATCGATACAGAAATGGACCCAAGGATGGTCAAAATCGGAAAGGGCACCACTGAGAAAGAAAGGATAGAGATACTAGCACTCATCAAGGAATTCAGAGATACCTTTGCTTGGAACTATGATGATTTGAAAGCCTATAGGGAGGATGTCATACAACACGCCATACCCTTGGTAGAAGGGGCCAAACCTTTCCAACAGAAGCTGAGGCATATCAACCCAAAGTTGGCAAGCCAAATACAGAAAGAGCTCCAAAAGATGGTTGACACTGGTATCATATCCCCTATCAGGTATTCTTCTTGGATGTCAAACTTGGTATTTGTTCGAAAGAAGACCGGTGACATACGCTTATGTGTTGACTTCCACAACCTTAACCAGTTATCTTTGAAAGACAATTATCCTCTCCCAAACATGGAACATCTACTTCAGTGGGTTACAGGGGCAGGGATGATGTCTATGTTGGATGGGTTCTCAGGATACAACCAAGCTTTACTCAAAAGAGAAGACCAACTCAAGGATGCATTTACTACACTCTGGGGAACCTTTGTGTACTTAAGGATGCCGTTTGGTCTTATGAATGTCGGTGCTACCTTTCAGAGAGCAATGGAATTTGCCTTCATAGACCTCATACAAAAAATTATAGATATTTACCAAGATGACCTTACAGTCGTGTCCAAAGATAGGAAAGACCATCTCTCACACCTCAGGATTGTTTTTGAGCGATTCATAAAGTATGGTATCTCTCTAAATCCCAAGAAATCTGTCTTCGGGATCAATGAAGGAATTTTTTTAGGACATGTGGCCTCGCAAGGAGGATTCTCCATTGATCTCAAGAGAGTCCAATCAATAAAGGACATCCACCCCCCAGCCAACAAGAAATCTTTGCAATCCTTTCTTTGGAAAAATCAACTTCATTCATAGATTTGTACCAAACTTTGCCAAGAGGATAAAACCTTTGAGTGCTTTGCTGAAAAAGGATGTTTCTTTTAGATGGGGTGATAAGACCAACAAATCCTTTGAAGATATCAAAGATGCTATCTCCCAAGCTCTTGTCTTGATCAGTCCCGATTTCTCACGGGATTTCATAATATTCTCGTTTGCATCCCAGGACACTATTGCAGGTGTTCTAATGAAAAAGGATGTTGATGATTATGAACATCCCGTAGCCTTTATGAGAAAGGTCCTTAGAGATTCCTAGTTGAATTAATCCATCACTGAGAAATAAGAATATGCCTTGGTCAAATCCCTCAAACACTTTAGGAACTACATCGGTTATAATAAAATCAAGGCTTATGTCCCGTAGCCAGCCGTGAAGGATGTCTTATTGCAACAAGATTGCATGGGTACTAGAGGAAAGTGGGTTTCCAAAATCCAGGAGTATGACATAGAGATAAAACCCACCAAGATAATAAAGGGGCAAGGTTTAGCCCAGATGTTGACCGAGAGCAACCAAGAAGCCATATAAATGGGCGAGAGTGAGCAAATAAATGTAATGGTCAGCGAATTAGAGCATGATGAATGGTATTCTGATATCGTCTACTATTTAAAGAACTTGTCTTGTCCCTATCACCTGATAGACTACAAAAGAAGGGCTTTGAGATTAAAAGCTATGAAATATTTATTGACCGAAGACGGACTTGGGTGGAGGAATCCTGACGGGGTTATACTTAGATGTGTGAACAAAGAAGAGGCAAAGAAGCTACTGGAAGAATTGCATTCTGGATACTGTGGTGGACACTTTGCAGCTCGTACTACTGCCCACAAGATCCTGAGGGCCGGGTATTATTGGCCAACACTTTTTTTCGATACCCACCAGCATGTTCGATCTTGCCATCCCTGCCAGTACTTCTCTGGTAAACCAAAAATCCCAGCACAACCCCTGAAACCCGTAGTGATAGAAGCACCTTTTCAACAGTGGGATTTGGACTTTGTTGGGGAATTTAAGGACAATTCAAGTAATGGCTACTGGTGGATCCTAACAGCCACAAACTATTTCACTAGATGGATCGAATCTATTCCTACAAAGAAGGCCACCAAAGAAGTAGTCATGAATTTTCTGGAAGACCAAATCATAACTAGGTTCGGTGTCCCTTCCAAGATCACTATAGACAATGCCAAAGCTTTCAGCTCATATGATCTGGTAGAATTTTGCTTCAAATATGGCATTGTCCTATCCCATTCCTCCAACTATTACCCACAAGGGAACGGATTAGCAGAATCAACCAAAAAAAACCTCATGAATATTTTGAAGAAGGTTGTGGGGGAAAATAAGAAGTCTTGGGATATCAAAATAAAGTATGCAGTATGGGCGGACCGAATAACGACAAAGACTTCCACAGGAAAAACTCCTTTTGAGTTGGTATATGGATTAGAAGCGAAACTTCTTATGAACCTCCAGATCCCTATCCTCCGTTTTTCTCAACAATACACTATAGATACAAAAGCAATCCAAGGAAGCATCAATCAACTAGTAGAGCTAGATGAGACGAGAAGGAATGCTTTTGGTCAAATGGAAAGAAATCAGGAGAAGATAAAAAACACCTTTGACCATAAAGCCAAGGAAAGAAACTTCACTGAAGGAGATCTCGTACTGCTATGGGATAAAAGAAGGGAGAAATCTGGTATGCACAAAAAATTTGACAGTTTATGGACAGGCCCCTATAGAATCATGCGTTGAGGAGGTACAAACTCTTTCAACCTAGAAACCATGGAGGGAGAGGCCCTGAAGCTGCCAGTGAACGCTTTACACATCAAGCGTTACTATCAACTGACAATCTAACTTCACTGGTAAGTACAGGTAAGTAGTCATTTTTTCGTGTATTATATGAAATATCCCTGATCCCACCGATCAAGATATTTGCTACTGATCTACTATTATGTCTTGTAGATCTAATACACTGGGGGTTTCTGGATGCGTTTCAGTTGTATGTTTGAGATCTTAATGTTTATTGTAGGTGCATGTGGTTTATTGCATGTGCATGTTGGTTATTACATGTGCATGTTGCATATTTAAGGTTTAAACAACATATAAAGGATGCATGCAAAAGTAGAGAACATCAACTGCCCAATATCATGTATAATAACAGTTCGATCAGGGAAATACAATAGCCTACTGGAAATATAGAATATAAACGTCAGTCAGATCTCATGGATCAGTACTGGAATACAATCAAATAACATAAAAATACCCGTGATCAAAAGATGATAGCAGATCGGATGAATGCACGGATAGATCGGCAAAGATATGCGATTCCGGAGAAATACGGTAACTGCTACCAGCTAGAAAAATTGTCTGGAAGAGTGGACCATCAGAATGCGCCAAAAACTGCTCCAATAGAAGCACCCTGGCCTCTAGACTGAAATGGATGAGTATCGGATCTCATATCCAGTCTCTAAGGCACTAGATCTGGACCCCTAGGGGGGTTTGCGCACCTCCTAGAGCACTGGATGCACCCAAAAGGATTCCAACAATGAAATTTGTTTCTATATGGCTCAAAACGATCGTCTCGCCAAATAAGGAAATGGGTCGAAAGGATCTTTCTGGATCTGCTATGAAACTTTTCATGCAACACCAAATGTTTATCTGGAAGAGTTGTGCCCTAAATGGCTAAATGAGTCGATCTGCAATATTCCACTGTCATAATCTGATGATAGATGGCTCAATAGAAGTGCCCTGGTTGGATCTCAAATGGGTTGGAAGGAAACTGCAATCTAGATACGGGTCTTGTGCAACTCTCCAATCCCTCAAACTAGCTTGCGCCCTCATTGGCTGAGCTGCGCACTCTGCAATGGATACTCCTGAGTAGTACGGTGAAATACCTTGATGGTATCTTCAATGGGATAGGGTGTGTCTCTCAACACCGAAATCGATCAATGGTGGTGGTTTCCTCCAGAAATCCACAAAACAGTAAGGTCGGCTCTCCTCCTCCTCTGGGAACTCTCAACATCAAATCATAACAATGCATAATGAGGGATTAGGTCAAATTCCTCCCTTTATACCTTTCCCAATCTAATCCACCATTGACCTCACTTAAGCTAGGCGCTTTTCCTCCTAAAGTGATTTATTTGTCAATTAAGTCCCCCTTTAACACCATTTCATTCTAATTCTTCGTTGACTTAGGCTTAAGTGACTTTTCCTAAGTATTTTGGCTTAATTCATCGTTTAGCCATCAATTCCTCCTTATTTCTCCATCTTGTTCCCTGTTTTTGCCTGACTATAGTCTATGGGAACATATAGACTACTAAGTCACTCCCTGTTGGCCTACTCTTGGGAATGGGACATCACAATCCTCCCTTCCCGAGATTGCTTGTCCTCAAGCAACATCAATCTTGGGTGCTGCAAGATATGCTCTGCCTCCCATGTGGCATTCTCCACTGGAAGACCCCTCCATCTAACCAAGCACTCTTTGATGATCCTTCTCCTCAATCTGCACTCTCTCTGCTCTAGTACCTCCTCTGGCACTAGTTCCAACTGACCCTCCTCATCCAAGGGTGGCAACTCCTGTGAAATGTTAACCTATTGTCCCACAGCCTTTTTAAGGCAAGAGACGTGAAAGACGTTATGAATCTTTCTACCATCCAGTAGCTCTAGCTCGTATTCCACCTCACCTATCCTCCTGATGACTCTGTAAGGCCTGTAGAACTTCAGCTTCAGCTTCTTTGCTCCACTCCTCTTCAAGGAGGATTGTCGGTATGGCTGTAATCGCAGGAGAACCAAATACCCTACCTCAAAACTGTGCTCAACTCTATGTTGGTCTGCATATATCTTCTGTTGATTCTGAGATGACTCCAAGTTCTCCTTTGCTGATTGAAGAATCCTTTGACTCTCCTCCACCCAATCCTTGTCCCCCGGGACCCTGCTGTTCCCAAACATAGTCTCTATAAAGGAGGGTGCATCCTATCCGTACAATGCCCTGAATGGTGACATCCTGATAGACATATGGTAAGTTGTGTTGTAGCAATACTCACCCATATGTAACCATCTCACCCAAGTGCATTGTTGCCCCCCCACATAGTTCCTCAGATACCCTTCCACCCATTTGCTGACGATCTCTGACACCCATCTGTCTGTGGGTGGTAGCTAGTACTCGTGGCTAGCTCTGTTCCTGTCAATCTGAAAATCTCCTGCCAAAATGCATTGATGAAGCGCTCATCCCTATCACTGACTATCTGCCTGGGTAACCCGTGCAACCGGAATACCTCCCTGAGAAAAAACTCTGCTACCTGTATGGCCTTGTAGTCTGTGGGTATGGCGAAGAAATGTGCGAATTTGGTCAATTTTTTGACCACCACAAATATACAGTCCTTTCCCTGCACTCTAGGGAGGCCTGTAATGAAATCCATGGAAATGCTCTCCCATTTCTTCTCTGGAATGGGTAGAGGTTGTAGTAGCCCTGCGGGGTGTGTCTTCTCGGACTTGTTCTGCTGACAAGTCATGCACTCTCGTATGTGTTTCAGCACATCATCCTTGAGACCCTTCCATGAGAATCTCTCCCTGATCTTCCTATAAGTTTTGAAGTACCCCTGATGCCTTGTTGTTGGTGCATCATGACACACCTTCAGAATCTTCCCCTTCAGGGTGGATTCTAGAACCAAGTAGATCCAATTCTTGTAGAAAATGACATCATAAAGAACTCGATATCTATCATCAATCACTTGTCCGTCCATCACCTCACAAGAAAATTTGTTTTTGGAGTATTCCACCAACAAATGAGCTTTCCAATCTGTACAAATGTCCATCATCGAACATCTTGCTGGCCTCCTGGACAAGGCATCTGCCACGATATTCATTTTTCCCTTGACATACTCAATATCAAAGTCAAAGGCTTGGATCTTTGAGACCCACTTCTACTACCTCTCACTGAGGTCTTTCTGGTCAAGGAAATACTTGAGACTGTTCTGATCAGTCTTCACTACAAACCTGCTGCCAACCAGATACTGCCTGAATTTGGTTAAAGCATGCATTATCACTAGCATCTCCTTGTCGTAAATAGGATAGAGTCTCTCCAACTCGTTGAGATTTATGCTCTCAAACATAATGGGGTGGCCCCCTTGCATCAAGACTTCTCCAATCCCCACCCCCGATGCGTCGCACTTTAAGACGAATGGCTGAGAAAAGTCTGGAAGGGCTAGAACAGGGCATGTGCTCATAACCTCCTTCATTTTGTTGAATGTATGTTGTGATTCCTCTATCCAATGAAAAGCACCCTTCTTTGTCAAGTCTGTGAGTGGTACTCCCAACTGTGAAAAACCCTTAACAAACCGCTTGTAGTAACTGCATAACCCAAAGAATCCTCTCAGCTCCATGAGATTATTGGGCATTGGCCAATTCACAATGGCTCTGATCTTTTCCTGGTGAACCTGTGCTCCTTGCCCACTGATGATATGCCCTAAGTACAGTAGTTCCCTCATGCCAAATTCACATTTGGATTCCTTGGCATATAAAGACTATGCCTTCATAATATCCAAGACCTTCCCCAAGTGTGCTAAATGTTCATCCCATGTCTTGCTGTAGATCAATATATCGTCGAAGAATACTAGAAGGTACTTCCTCAACTGTCTTCTAAAGATATGGTTCTTGCAAGACTGGAAAGTGGCTGGTGTGTTGGTCAGTCCAAACGGCATGACCAAGAACTCAAAATGTCTGAAATGGCATCGAAACGCTGTCTTCTCAATGTCCTGCTCCCTGATGCTGATTTGATGGTATCCTGAATGTAGATCAATATTAGTGAAGAAGATTGCCCCATGTAACTCATCCATCAGCTCATCTATGCATGGAATGGGGTAACGATTCTTGATCATTTTCTTGTTGAGCGCTCTGTAATCGATGCACATCCGTAATGTGCCATCCTTCTTCAGTACCAGTACTACTGAATATGCAAAAGGACTCATGTTGGACCTGATATGCCCCATAGCGAGCAATTCTTTGATTGCTTTCTCAATTTCGTCCTTAAATTTCTTGGGGTGTATATAGGGTGTTGTAATCACCGGTGTAGCCCATGCCTCTAACTCAATCATGTGCTCAAAACCCCTGTCTGGCGGTCTACCTGGTGGTAACAGCCCAAATACTGGCTCATAACATCCCAAAAGTTTTCTAATCTGTGGATGGTACTGCTCCCTACCCTCTGATTCTTTTCGCGTGGTGATCCAACACTCTGTTGCGTAAGACAAATCACCATGATGAAAAATCCACTCCATCCTCTTTGTCGATACTGCTCGAGGCACCCCTCTAGACATGCCTCTCAGCACAACTCTCGATCCACTAGCGTCTTTGAAGCTCATGCTCAACGTCTGATAGTTGAACCCAATCTCCCCTAATGAATATAACCATTGTACTCCCAACACGACATTCGTATCTGATAGGTCAACTACATAGAATGTGTCAGTCAGGGTGTAGTTTCCTAGTTTGACCTCTAGGTCAGGGATCATGTCCAAGCATGTCATCGTGTATCCATCAGCCACTGCCACATGGAATCCCTCAAACTCCTTTGTGCATAACCCCCTCCTGGTTACTAAGGATGCATCTATGAAGTTGTGGGTGTCCCCACCATCAACTAAAGATGTCATGCGTTGCCCTTGTACAAGGCCCTTGAACCTGAGAATGTTGTACCTGGGTATTCCTGAAAGGGTGGCTATGGTTCCCCCTTTCACCTCTCTACGAGGTTTTTCCTCCTCCTAGGGCTGGGCCCTTGCCGATATTTGAGGTTTCTTCGGTTGTTTCTCTAGCTCATGAGTTGTCTCAGTCTCTGAATCACTATCTATCGGTGCCTGAATATCCTCATCCTCCTCCTCACTGCCTGATTCCACTTCAATATAGTGGATCTGTCCCTTCCCCATGCATCTATGCCTCAGGACCCAAGGGTATCTGCAGGAGAAGCAAATCTTCTTCCTCATCAACTCCCATCGTGTATCATCATCCAACTTGTGCCCTTCCATTCCCTTGGAAGATTCTTCTGATCCTTGTCTCTCTGTGGTACAAAAGGTTTAGTGAAAGGTTTAGTTTTTGGCACCAAATCCACCAAATATCTAGTGCGTCGGATGGCATCCTGCAAGGTATGAGGTCGGTAGGCCTTCACCCAACCTCTCAATGGTTCTGTGAGCCCTTCTATGAATAGCATGACCAATCGGGGATTAGATATGTCTGTCACTGCCACTGATACTCTCTGAAACTCTGAGATGAATGCCTCTGCTGTGCCAGTTTGTCTCAACTGGGCTAAATCTCTGAAGTGGATCTCTGGATCCCTCCTATCAAATCTATCCATGAGTCTCTTTGTGAACTCTCTATATGAGGTGATGCGATTGTGACCCAATGTCACCAATCCGTGATACCACCACTTGTGTGCCTCGCCCTCCAAGTGTAGGGTGACGAAACTGATGGCCTCTTCCTTAGTCATCTGGTTGATCTTGTAGTAGGTATCTAGTTTCTGTACCCAAGCTCTGGCAGTGCATTTGGACGATCCTTCAAAAGAAGGTATGGTGAGTTTACCAACTTTTCGGATGAAGTCAATGTTATGCCCTTGCTGCTGCTGCCCTCCCCTCTAAGGCTCTCTAGGACGGTTCCTGAGTCTGAGTCCACAATACTCGACTAAGGTCATAACCTGATGAAATTCATGGCCCAAGGCCGCATACTCTCTGTGATACTCTGCAATGTCCTCTGCATGTGTGGGTGGTCTCTGTGCTATCGGTATCTGAGCTGCTACCGGGGTTGCCCTCTGGAAATTGGGAAACAACGGACATGGAATCCTACTCGCAGAGGTATATGTACGAGTGGGTGACTGGGGTCTACTACCTGCCCCTGAGTTCCCATGTGCTGCATGTGGGCCTTATGTGCCCGGAATGTCTACCATAGCCAGTCTATCCGCTACCTGAGCCAAAGACTGAGACATGGTCCACTGTCTAGCTAGCATGTCACTGATAACCTGCATGAAGGCTACGTCTGGATCCACAGGGGTCTTACCACTGCCCTCTGGTCGTTCATATCTGTCACCTAGCCTCCTCTCTACTTTGCGCTCGGCCTCGTGCTCTACTCTTCTCTCTTCTTCTCTATGTGCCTCTTCCTCTTCCTCTGAACTGGGAGGGAAGGGAGGAAAGTTAGGCCTGTCCCTTCTTCCTCTTCACCTGTTGTAAGTGACATATTCGTCACCTACGTGCTCACGGTCATTTGTTTCTTCTATTGTACTCATTGTCTTTAGTCACAGGCTAGTAGGACTAAAGCTCTGATACCACTGAAATATCCTTGATCCCGCTGATCGAGATATTTTCTATTGATCTACTATTATGTCTTGCAGATCTTATACACTGGGGGTTTCTGGATGCGTTTCAGTTGTATGTTTGAGATATTAATGTTTATTTTAGGTGCATGTGGTTTATTTCATGTGCATGTTCATTATTACATGTGCATGTTGCATATTTAAGGTTTAAACAACATATAAAGGATGCATGCAATAACAGTTCGATCACGGAAATACAATAGCCTACTGAAAATATAGAATATAAATGTTAGTCAAATCTCATGGATCAGTACTGGAATACAATCAAATAACATAAAAATACCTGTGATCAAAAGATGATAGCATATATGATGCATAAACGGATAGATAGACAAAA
Source organism: Picea engelmannii (assembly GCA_009831015.1). Lineage (NCBI taxonomy): Eukaryota > Viridiplantae > Streptophyta > Pinopsida > Pinales > Pinaceae > Picea > Picea engelmannii. The sequence continues at coordinate 50,389 of ML837501.1, read as the reverse complement.
ATACGCAATTCCGGAGAAATACGGTAACCGCTACCAGCTGGAAAACTCGCCCGGAAGAATGGACTGTCAGAATGCACTGGAAGCTGCTCCAATAGAAGCGCCCTAGCCTCTAGACTGAAATGGATGAGTATCGGATCTCGGATCCGGTCTCTAAGGCACTGGATCTGGACCCCTAGGGGGGTTTTCACACCTCCTAGAGCATTGGATGCAACCAAAAGGATTCCACCAACGGAATCTGCTGCTATATGGCTCAAAACAATCGTCTTGCCAAATAAGGAAATGGGTCGAAAGGATCTGTTTGGATCTGCTCTGAAACTCTGCATGCAATACCAAATGTCTGTCCGAAAGAGTTGTGCCCTAAATGGTTGAATGAGTCGATATGAAAGATTCCACCGTCAGAATCTGATGATAGATGGCTCAATAGAAGCACCTTAGCTAGATCTCAAATGGGTTGGAAGGAAACTACAATCTGGATACAGGTCTCGTGCAGCTCTCCAAACCCTCAAACTACCTTGTGCCCTCATTGGCTGAGCTGCACGCTCTGCAATGGATACTCCTGAGTAGTACGGTGAAATACCTGGATGGTATCTCCGATGGGATAGGGTATGTCTCTCAACACCGAAATCAATTAATGGTGGTGGTTTCCTCCAGAAATCCACAAAACAGTAAGGTCATCTCTCCTCCTCCTTTGGGAACTCTCAACATCAAATCATAACAATGCATAATGAGGGATTAGGTCAAATTCCTCCCTTTATACCTTTCCCAATCTAATTCACCATTGACCTCACTTAAGCTAGGCGTTTTTCCTCCTAAAGTGATTTATTTGTCAATTAAGTCCCCCTTTAACACCTTTTC
>ML837500.1:56829-71209 GCA_009831015.1 Picea engelmannii | reverse complement strand
CCACTTGCCACTTACCACTTACCACTTACCCACTTTTTTGACATATCCCCACCATCCTGTGACATCATTTTCCACTATCTTCTCCTAATGGTCCTATCTCATAACTCTGTCAGTCCTTTCCCCCTACTCACCCATCAAATGTCCCTTCACCATTTTTGATCCTCAATAAAACCCCCTCCACATCACCCGATCATAGTCGTCACTCATTTTTTTCTGCCATCTCACGCTCCAAAGGACCCGTTGGCCATTTATTATAGGCTAATTTATCCGTTAGCCTGCTTATCTATCCCCCTGCACCCAATGGGTATCCGTTTGTTCAAAAATAACATTTTCCCGTCATTCACCCATTGTTCACCTTATCCCCACACTAGAAAAAATTTCCTTGTCTTCTCTCCATTCTCAGCCAGCAGTCCAAAACCACAGGCTTTCCCACTAACGTTTGTGTTTAAATTGCAGGTATTGTTCGCAGAGATGGTGCCAAAATCCAAGAAAGAAGAAGTTGAGGAAAGTCCTTTCCTCCCACCTCCTTTAGACCTTGAAAGGATCCCTTGGCCAAAAAATATCATCTAATCTCATATACAAGGTGTGAATTTGACTTCGTGGATTTGCAGTCATGGCTCAGATACATTTTCTTAGATTAGAGTGATGGAATTGGGCTCTGGGAGTCCAATCTTCCTCTATACCTTTTCCCCTAGATCCATCATTTCCCTGAATTTTCCCTCAAATGTCAGGCTCATTACTTCCATGACCAGAGAACCATAGTCTCATCATCAGGGGAAACTCTTTTCATTATCACATCAGAGGCCATTGATCAGATGATGCAGATACCCAGAATTGAGTGCACATTCCCTTTTAATCTTGAAATCACAACAGAATTATACCAGAAACTATCTTTCCCTCAGAGAGCCCAGTTTTTTGAGATTTTCCTCCCACAGGATGCTCATCTCCCCAAGTCAAACCCCCCATATCCCTCGTCCATGTTCTCAAAAAAGGGCAATCAAATCATTTCATCGCTCTGCTCTCTGCTTGGTTATTTTTCAGACAAATGGGTGGATGAACCTATATTAGGTTTTTTGTCCATTTTCTCTACAGAGGAAAGGCCCACCATTCAGTTCAACTATAGTACTTTCCTGGCGGAGAGTATTCACGAACAACTTTCAAAATTTGCCACAGAGGGCATGTTCCGATATTCCTCCATACTGGCTAACATGTTCATTTTCTTTCAAGTCGACGGGTTCTTTTTCTCGATGCAGAAAATGGACAAGAACGGGAAGCCACAGGCGGTAACATCTTGGACTTTACTGCTGAGACGAAATTCCATGGATTTCAGTTTCAAACAGTTCATCGAGCAGTTCTACCACCCAGTGGTGAGCATGCTTAGTGGTAGACCAGAACCATGGATAAATGAGGAGATTCAGAGGATCTTACACTTCTCAGACCTAGCGAAAATTGGATATTGGTATCTTTACCCAAATCACACCGAGATCAGAGTATATGGATGCGAGTTAGCTCCATACAAACTTCCCAAGTATTTACCCATGAGGATATTTTCCCTGGAGTACATAAGACAAATGATAAATTCAGATGACATACACTTTGTGTCTATGAAGAAGAAACAATAGCTCAGAATTAAAGGGCAAATAGGGTTTTTTATCTGCAATAGCCGAGGTGTCGAGGAAGACACAGGCATATTTTTGAAGGAAATGAAGTTCGAAGTTAGCTTCCTATGGCACTACGATCCATGCGGGATAATTTTAGAGATGAGGGTTAAGAATAAAAATGTTCCATATGTTTATATATCTAAGACCGAGATAGAAAGGTTTGCGAATTAAACAGAGTGGGAGTCGAACACTCTAGAAGAAATAGAACAACAGGATCCTTCAGTTAGTTTCTCACAAACAACCACACCATAGGCTCCAAAGGAGAAAATACCTAGGAAGGATACTTCACCTTCTGTCACTGAAGTCTCGGCTAAAATTTTCCAATTGCATACCAAAAGGCCAAAATCGAGTCATGAAACTGACACAGCTGGTGAAAGGGGAGCCCAATCCACTACGATATGAAATGTGATTAGTCACCTCTTGTCACAAGAAGCAAGCATATCATGTCTTTTGTTTGATCTAAGAAATCGATGGATACTTCACTAGTCGATGAACTGAGTAAAGGAGGACCAAATTTGAGTACTTTCGAGAATTATGACCTGATCAAGAAGAGGAATCAGAGGTTGACCAGCAGTACTTATGCTCAGTTTTGGAAATAGACATCCATGGCACAACACATACTTTTGTCTACGTTTGATACAGAGAAAGGTAGAATGCACATGGATTTTCTTCAAGCATAGGTGCCCGATCCAAAGACAATTAGTGATTACAAAAGGGCAATGTTCGAGTTCCACACCAGAGATGTGCACCTGAATGATTAAATGGATTTGCACAGGAAAACTAGAGAAATGGTTTTCTCCACTTTGGCAAGTGCTTCTACTTCGACTGCTAAACTACAAGTCTCTTTGAGCAATGTACAGACATAGATAAAGTTAGAAAATATATCATCTTTTGCAAAGGATAATAGAATTAAAACATTGGAAGAATTGGTCCTCAAGATTGGGTATGACCCCTCGAAGGTGAAAGCAGTCAAGGAGATGATTAAAAAGAAAAATGTTGATATAGCGTCTCTGAGGAAACAGTTGAAACTGCCACCAATGAAATATGCACAAACAAAGGAGATAGCCGAGATAGAAGGTGAGAAGGATGAGATGCTCAAGTTGATCATGGAGAAGAACGCATAGTTGAAAGAGATGGAGGCAGAACTGGAAAGGTTAGTGAAGGAGAAGGAACAATCAATGCCTATGGAGGTCATTCCATCGAGCATAGTTCCACTCACATGAGTAAGCATAGCATCCACAACAGAAATTCCCTCAGCAACTCCATTGCTAGCTCTGGAAAAGACAGTGGAACTAGAAAAATCCATGGAGGAGATGAGATTGCAAGAGACAGAAATTAGCAGACTTAAAAAGGAGGTTGAGAACCTTCAAGAACTTAAGTCTTCTTACCAAACCAGCTACTCCATGGAGAAACAAACATCAGACAAACTCAAACAAGAATTGCAGCAGCTTCAAAAGAAAACAGTGGCAGGAAAGACACTTGTTGAGGCCAAGGAAAATATATAGATGGATATATCCAAATACATAAATGAAATATGGCCTATGGTGCAAATCATGTTCGAGAAAAATGAACTAGTACAAAGGAGTAGGCAAGCCATTGAGAAAATAAGAGAAAAACTGGGAGAAATGCCCACAGAAGCCACTGAGATCATTAAATTTTTGAATTCCAAAACCAGGAAAGAATTAGAGGATTTGAGGATTGAATATAGGACGGAAACCATCCTCAAAGTGAAGAGGGTTTTGACCAAAAGAGGACTAATGGTGCATTTGGAAGAGAAGGTCCGGACTATGGATGCAAGAGTGCAAAGATTTTTCAGCAAAATCGAAGCTCTGCAGAAGAAAGGACTCCCTAGATTAAGGGTCCTAAATGACAAGTTAATGACCCTTCCTGATTATAAAGGGAAGTTGGCTACAATGGCCAAAGATAGTTCTAAATTTTTGGGAATACAGGGAATCATTATAGGCAAGGCATTCTTAGAAATCTTGCAGCCAGACATCATCACACAACATGAAATCTGGTATATTTTCATCTTCAAACCAACTTTTTCCAAGTATACAGAGATGGATGAAATATACATAAGATTACTCAAAGTCAACATTCCTAGTCAGCTATGATGGGAAGAGCTATGCAATCTGATCGAGTAAGAGATGAGGTGTCTAGGTCTAGTTAGCAATCCGATCAGGCGAAGTCATGCAGATGACTCACTAATGGTTTTCCCCAAAAATCAACATGAAGATTTCAACACATCATCGACATTTCCTGAATTTTTGTATCTTGTTGAGTTAGTTAGTTAAATTTAGGATCTACCACATCCTGATATTTAACGATAGGATCGTATGTAATTTTGATTATAAATACTTCAAACTTTGAAGTACATAGGGTTGATCTTTATGCCCTATAAGCCATAAATATTGTAATTGTTTATCAAGAGATCTTCTAGTAATACAAAGGGATGTTTCACAGGATTCTTGTGTGTTATTCATTGGTGATGTTTATTTCTCTGTGTTGAATGTTTTTCTTGCTCAGTCATCATATGGTTTTTCTAATCTGATATTTTAAAAGTAGCGTATGTTGCATGATTTATTTGTGTATACCCTGTCTCTGACTTCAAATATCTAAGTGTTTGTCTTCTGATGTTATAATGAAGAAATTATTAAATGTTTCTTTACTGTAATTAATTTTCTCATCTTTTCTGCTATGCATCACTTTATTGCCAAAGAATCCAGTGAATGCATTAACTTGCCCTGTGAAAGAACCTTTTTTTTCTTGTTCAGATTTCTATCTTTATAATACAAACCCCATAGCCTAATGGATGTGTAAACCCTATTTCAGCCAACTTTAGAAAAAGAAAAAAAAAAACGTTCAATTTTAGTCTTCTTAACTAGCCTAATATCTCAAAGTTAAAACATATTTAAAGCTTACAGAGAGACCCCTCTCTGAAACTGACAGGGCTAGATTCCAGTTTCAAAGTGGTTGGATAAAGTTACCTTTGGAAAATTTCTTCTACCCTGACAACCTCTGGGAATTTATAGAGCGATAACATAGTGGCGACCATACTAGGGAACCAAACAAACTTTCAATCCCACAATTTCTTTTCCCTAGAAAACTTTATTTCTGAACTAATCATAAATTGAAGAAAGAGATAATGTTTAGAGGTTGTTAAAAGTTTGTACATAGAAATTTTGGATTCATGAAATAAAAATATATAAAAAATTAAAAATATGGCTCCTAAAAGAGCTTATACTCGATCTCACCCAGATCCAGAACTTGCAGTAGCAATTGATAATCCAGAGTAGTTACTCAGAAAGAAGACCATCTCAGAAGGTTAAGGGAGTCATAGTCCCCTTCACAAGTCCCTTTCTCTTCCAGAGAAACTTGTTTCCCTCCAGGATCTCAAGTTTGACATCACTGTTGAAGAAAACCTGTTTAGAATGAAATCTGATAGCTTTGTGACTGAAACCTATTTATATCAAACCATCCTGCAACCCCGAACCCCTAAAATACTATATCCAAGGGATAACCCTGATCAAATATTCCTTGAGGAGTTTGACAAGCCAGAAATTTTGGTAGCAAATCTCGATCAAGCTTTACACCAAACCCACTTCCAACAGTCGGTCAAATTTTCTGCCATAATTGTTGTTGCAGCTTCTGTAAAATCCCAACCCGCTCACTCTGTGCTAGTTAGTCCTTCATCCTCTACATCTCCTGTCACTTTCCCACCCATCATCCAGGTTGTTTTCCTACCTCCACCTATCATGGCAGCCATATATGCTCCTTTGGTGTTGGTCACACCTTTACATGCTATGCCCCAAGACTATCAAACAAGACTTCCATAGTTTGATAGTACTGGGCCCTTGAATGCATAGCAACATGTTGATAAAATGAATGACTATTTTGACCTACAGGAAGTGGATGAAGTTGATGTTTAGATGAGACTATTTGCACAGAGTCTAACTGGGGATGTTAAGAAATGGTACAAAGTCTTATGTACTGCTTCTGTGGTCAACCTTATCGTGTTTCAAAGAAGTTTTCTGGACAGATGGGAGGTAAAGAATAATCTTCTTTGGATCTTGTCAGAATACAAAAGAATCATAAGGAACCAAGGAGAGTTAGTACAGGACTGCTGAACCCACTTCAACTATCTGTACAATCCGATTCCAGTCGATGTCAAACCCCCACAAGGTTTGGCATTGATAAAATTCCCTGGCGGTTTTAACACTGATATGTCATATCAATTAAGGGAAAGAAACTCTACCACTCTGGAGGACATGCAAAAAAGTGCAGTAAGTGTAGAGGCCAACCTGTTAGCCAAACGGGCACGACAGAGGATGGAAAGGAGAGTCTCGATTAAAGAGGAACCTACCACATCCTCTTCTGATGCCAAACTGGTTTCCTTAGCTAGAGAAATGGAAAGGATGATGGAGAGACTTACTGTAGCCAAAAGGAAACCTCCTAGATATAACCAAGATGCTCCACAAATTTAGAATTCTAACTTCATAAGAAATCCTCCTCAAATTAGGCAGAGAGATCCTAGGGATCAAAGGGAATAGAGGGTTCCTGATCAATCGATCAGACCACACCTACAAGAAAATTATGTTGATGAAGGTGAGGAGACAATTGAAGAATTAGATGACACACATATAAGCCTCATGGGCGTTCACGACGACGAAGCCATTTTCATCACTCAGGAAGAGTAAGAACTTTTCCTCCTTTCTCAAACATAGTTAAATGAGGAAGCTGAGGAAACAGAACAACAAGCATTTAAAGATGCCATTATGGAGGTACATAGGCAGTACAATCTGAGGAACAAAAAGACAAATGAAAATCCCCCAAATAAGGTAACCAAAACGAAGAAAACAGTCGAAACCAATAAGACCTTGGGACCTTCTACCAAGAAAATCCTTGAGATAGGAAATGTTGAATCTCTTGCAAAAAGAAACCCTACCATTATAAAAATATCAATGTAGACTAAGGTTTCATCAATTAGTCAACCAAGTAGTTCTGCCCAGAAAACTATGGTTGACAGATCAGAATTGCTAAGCCTAAGCAGAGCACCCACTACTTTCATCCTTAAAGGGGAATTATCCAAATTGAAGATTCCCATTCCCCTTTCTGAGCTAATGAGTAAGAATTCTTACCGATCACAGGTGATCAAAGCGTTGAGAATTGAGCCAGAGATAGGCACAAAGGCCTTGATTGTTGGATTGATAAATCATTTGGACACAGTAAATCTTATCGATGATCAACCTGAAATCTTGTTTGGCCCTAAAGTTGATGGTCAGATCGACACCGGTGTTGTCACTCCCTTTTACATCAACCTTAATATACACGACTTGATTCTGCACAATTCTATGTTAGATTTGGGTGCTTCTCACAACCTGATGCCTAAAGCAGCAATGGAAAAGTAGGGACTCGAGGTCACCAGACCCTACATAGATTTTCACTCTTTTGACTCCAACAAAGTTAGATGTATCAAGTTGATCAAAGACTTAAGTATCACCCTAGTTCAAATTCCAACAAAAAGCATGGTTATGGATGTTGTGGTAGCAGACATTCCCCCCAAATATGGTATGTTGTTGTCCAGATCTTGGGGGACCAAGATGAAAGGAACTTTTCAGTTGCATATGTCGTATGCCACTATACCAGTATTTGGACAATAGAGAAGACTGTACAAAGAGACGCTGATGAAATATATGGTTAGTAGCCAAGAAAATCCACATAACTACCCTCTATACTCTTCACACTCTAATCTAGATTCCTTCATCCTATATAATGATGATGATATGGAAGAACCAGACACTCAGCTGGAAGAAAATACACTTGATCTGAAAGAAGGCCAATAAATCACTGAGGCAAAAGGAAAGGAAATTGTAATAAGTGAAGAACTGCCAGCAGAGTTCTGGAGCATGGACTTCGATGGGGCTATGAGCAAAGAGGGAGTTGGAGCAGGAGTTTGGTTTCACAATAACAAATCGAGGTATTCAGAGAGTCATTCTTACAAACTGAATTTTCAATGCACGAACAACATAGCCAAGTACGAGGCTTTGATGCTTGGGCTGAAACTACTGAAGAAGGTTGGTGCCAAACAAATCATGGTAAGAGGTAATTCTGAATTAATTATCAAACAAATTAAATGTGAGTATGCAGCAAAACATCCCATGCTTAGATCTTATAGGAATGTTGTTTTGGATGGCCTTAAATGTTTCACAGAAATCGATTTGCAGGTGATGCCCAAGGGACAGAACATTTTAGCAGATGGGTTAGCCACGTCGGCAGCTACATGAAAGATACCTTTTCGTTCCACTTGCCCATATAGAATAGAGGTGAAGTGTATACCGACTATCCCAGACAACATCAGATACTGGCAGGTATTTGGGAATGACGATCAAATTGAAGATTTTCTACAATGTAAAAATCATTTTGAGTGTACAAATATAGACTTAGAAAATGATGATGAATATGTAAATAAATACGGTTTTGGGAATCATAGTGTAAATAAAATAGATTCAGAAGAATTAAGTGAAGATGAGGTAGATTTTGATGTTTTCCACTTAAAGAATAATGTGTTACCTAGGGGTTTAGTTCCTTTAGAAGACCTGTTTGATTTTAATGATGTGGCGAAAAAACCCAAAATTGAAGCCAGTGGTAAAGAGGTTGAGAAATGTAACATAGGGATAGAGAAGAAACCCAATATGATAAAACTTTCTAAATCTTTACCCCTCGAGAAGAAACTCAAATACATTGAACTTTTCAAAGAATATGTAGATGTGTTTTCCTGGGCTTATGAAGATTTAAAATTTTATGAGACAAGTATCATACAACATAGGATCTCGATAAAAGAAGAACAAAAAAATTTCAGACAAAAACTTAGGAGAATCAATCCCAAGTTACTTCCCTTGATAGAAAAAGAAATCAAAAAGATGTATGATGCTAAAATCATAGTTGCCTTAAGATTTTCCAAATTGGTTTCAAATCTGGTTCCGACCCGAAAGAAAACTGGAGAAATCAGGCTTTGCATTGATTTTCGAAACTTGAACAAGGTTTCCCTAAAAGACAACTACCCATTGCCAAAACTGGACCACATATTGCAAAAGGTAGTTGGATCCAGCCGAATCTCCTTACTAGATGGTTTCTTAGGCTATAACCAGGTTCTCATTCATCTAGATGATCAGGAGAAAACAACCTTCACAACACCTTGGGGAACCCTCATGTACGTGGAAATTCCCTTCGGTTTGATGAACGTTGGGGCCGCTTTCCAAAGAGCGATGGACATCACTTTTGTGGATGAGCTTGGAATATTTATTGTCATTTATCTAGATGACGTAACCATTTATTCTCAATCTGACGAAGACCACTTACAACATCTCAGACGAGTGTTTGAGAAATGTAGGAAATTTGGGATTTCTCTGAATCCTAAGAAAAGCCTTTTCAGATTAGAGGAAGGTAAACTGTTAGGACACATAATATCTAAGGATGGAATTAAGATACATCCCAACAGGATAGACGCCATTCAGAAACTGGAACATCCTAGGAATATCAAAGAGTTACAATCTTTCATTAGAAAAATAAACTTTCTGAGAAGATTCATACCCAACCTGGCCGAGTTTCTCAGGAGCATCACCAACATGTTAAAAAAGGACACAAAAATAAAATGGAATACTGAATCCAAGAAGTCTTTTGAATGGTTTAAGCATGCACTCACATAGGCTCCAGTTTTGATCAGTCCTGATTTCACCAAAGATTTTTACCTTTTCTCTTTCACTTTTGAACATACCATTGCAGTAGTATTACTACAGAAAAACAACGAAGGGTATGAACAACCCATATCCTTTTTCAGTAAATCCTTAAGAGATGTTTCTTTGAATTACAAAATAATGGAGAAACAAGCCTTTGCTCTGGTAAAATCCATAAAAGATTTTAGAGTCTATATTCTCCATTCCCACACAATCGTTTATGTTCTGAACGTAGTAGTAAAGGACATTTTAACTCATGACAATACAGATGGAAGGAGAGGAAAATGGATTTTTTTTATTTTAGAGTATGACATAGAGATTAAGCCTACTAAACTAATTCAAGGTCAAGGTCTAGCAAAGTTAATGGATGAATCTAATTTTCATGCTTTAGATATTAATTTCTTAGCTGCGGTAGATGAATAGGGAGAGCAGGTGACTCCAAGCATGAAAGAGGTATTTCTAAACTCTCCATGGTACACAGACCTTATATTTTTTTTCCATAACTTACAAGCTCCCCCTGGTCTAACAAAAACTAAAGATAGGTTTTTGAAATTGAAAGATTTAAAATTTTTCATTCTAGAAGGCAATCTTTTTGGAAGGATCCTCGAGCTATTTTGTTAAATTGCTTGTTAAAAGATGAAGCTGACAAATTCTTATAGGATTTTCATGCAAGGGACTGTGGAGGTCACCTGAGTTGGAAGACCACAACTAATAAAATCCTCATAGTTGGGTTTTATTGGCCTACACTATTTGTTGATGTGCAGAAGAAAGTAACTTTGTGCCATAAATGACAAGTGTTCGAGGGAAAAAAGAAGCTTCTTCCTTTACCCCTGAAACCTATCTCTATTGAATCCCCTTTCCAGTAATGGGGATTAGAATTTATCGGAGAGATACATCCTCCCTCTTCAAGCTAGAAAAAATGGATTCTTACTGCCATGGACTATTTCACAAAATGGATTGAAGCTATACCAAGTAGGCAAGCTATTGATTATGTCATTATTAAATTTCTGGAAAATAATATCTTGTCTTGTTTTGGGTGTCCAAGAAAAATAATAACCGATAATGCAGCTACTTTCCAATCTAATAAGCTCATATATTTTTGCAACCAGTATCATATCACTTTGGGACATTCCACAACTTATTACCCTCAGGGAAATGGGCTAGATGAGTCATCCAATAAAACCCTGGTGAACATTATTAAAAATACACTACAAGAAAACAAAAGTCATGGCATAATAAGCTAGTTTTTGCACGTTGGGCCGACAGACTGACCACTAAGAGGTCAATTGGTATGTCTCCATATGAGTTGTTCTATGGCACTGAAGTAGTTTTTCCTAACTCTTTAGGTGTTCCCGTCATGAAGCTTCTGGAAGAGATGCAAGACAAGTTGAATGACTCCCAAAGAAGGATAAACTAGACGATCCACTTGCAACAATCTAGAGAAGAAGTATACAACAAGACTCAGGTTGTCTAGGAGAGCATAAAAAATATCTTTGATAAAAGAACTAAAGAAGATGACTTTGAGCTAGGTGATCTAGTTCTGAGGTGGGATGCCTGAAATGAAGATAAGGGGAAGCATGGAAAGTTCAACAGTATGTGGAAGGGACCTTACATGATCCGAGCATGCAGAGGAAATAACTCCTTTTTGCTTGACAATAACGATGGGACCAATCTGCCAGGAGGACCTGTGAATGGCAGAATGTTGAAACACTATTCACCCCCTTAGTAGAGGCCTTTAGTCACAGTTTCCATTGTACAAACCATTCCCTTTTTTCTTACAATTTTTTGAGTGGATAACTTTGATCAGATGGTTGAAGCCCGCAGAGAAGGCCCTAAGCCACTTGAACATTGTCATCAAAATTTTCAAAATAAAACAAATCAAACAACAACAGAAACTGAGGAGAAATTTTTCAGAACATCAGGAAACAAGATTCTTGTCACTTCACAAGGAGAGTACCATCCCCAGGTGGAGCCACTGTTATAACCCTATAATTTATAGGATCAACTGGTGACTGAGATGTTATCCCTTTACTATGTTTGTTTGCCAAATAATTTTCCATTCTGTAAATAATTTGAGAGAAAGAAAGAAAAAGAAAGAAAAGAAAAAGAAAATGAGAAAAGAATAAAAGAGGGCATAAAAGAAATTGAATAAATCCCCATGCAATAACAATGACCTGGTCCATACAGTTTAAGCATGGACAAGTCCTTTTAAATTGATGTTGATAGGATTAGTGAATAAGCTTGGCTAAATTGTTTAATCTTAGATAAGCAGTTTAGGTTAGCTAGTGAATAAATTTGACCAAACTGCCTAATCTTGGTCAAATAACCCTAGGGTAGAGTAATTTCTTAGTGCAACAATTTAATCTGGGCTAAATTTCATAGGTAAGTAGGTTAGAGCATAGGTTAGTTGGTTTTATTTCAATAAAACATGCATGATGATCGATGTTGAACCATATATTTTATGTTTGAAAGCTGGATGCCTAACCCCCATGGTAACAAAAAGCAAGGAAAGATGGGCAGACCCACATAGAGCAATTTTCCTAAGTTTTCGGAGAAAATATGATTGTTTTGCTAGAAAATTAAAGAGAGTGAAAATATGAACAATGGAGGTGTTTGTGCTCAGATCTATGGTCAACAAGTTTTTTTGGACCCCCCCGATGATTCTACCTTTAACAGTGGGGGGGGTCCGGAGTTAAGGGTAACAAAAGTGCACATTTGAACAACTAAGGAGTTGGTGCTTAGATCCATGGCCGAGATTAATTTCCAAACCCCCACAACTATTATGATTTTAACGGTGGGTGGGGGTGGTCTAGAAAGTTTGTTAAACGATGCGCTCAGATCTACGGTCCAGCGGCAAGCGCACCGATGGATGGTTGATGACATTTTTCGGACCCCCCCAACCGGTCTGCTTTTAACGGTGGGGGAGGGGTATGGAATGGAATGTTTTTCTGGCGGGACCATATGCTAACGTGGTGGGAATATATTACATCAGACTCCTTCCACTTGCCACTTACCCACTTTCCTGACATATCCCCGTCATCCCATGACATCATTTTCCACTATCTTCTCCTAATGGTCCCATCTCATAACTCTGACAGTCTTTTTCCCCCTGGTCACCCATCACAATTCCCTTCGCCATTATTGATCCTCAATCAAACCCCCTCCATGTCACCTGATCGTACTCATCACTCATTTTTTCTTGCCATCTCACGCTCCAAAGGACCAATTGGCCATTTATTATAGGCTAATTTATCCGTTAGCCTGCTGATTTGTCCCCCTGCACCCAACGGGTATCCGTTTGTTCAAAACTAACCTTTTCCCGTCATTTTCCCATTGTTCACCTTATCCCCACACCAGAAAACTTTTCCTTGTCTTCTCTTCATTCTCATCCAACAGTCCAAAACCACAACCTTTCCCAGTAACATTTGTGTTTAAATTGCAGGTACTATTTGTAGTGATAGCACCAAAATCCAAGAAAGAGGAAGCTGAGGAAAATCCTTTTCTCCCACCTCTTGTCGACCTTGACAGGATCCCCTTGGCCAACAAAGATCATATAATCTCAGATATAAGGTGTGAATTTGACTTCGTGGATTTCTAGTCATGGATCAAAGACATTTTCTTAGATCAGAGCGATGAAATTGGGCTCTGGAAGTCCAATCTTCCTCTATACCTTTTCCCCCAGATCCATCATTTCCCTGAATTTTCTCTCAAATGTCAGGCTCATTACCTCCATGACCAGAGAACCATATTCTTTTCATCGATGGAAACTCTATTCATTATCACACCAGAGGCCATTGATCAGATGACGCAGATACCGAGAACTGAGTATGCCTTCCCTTTTAATCTTGAAATCATAATAGAATTATACCAGAAACTATCTTTCCCTTAGAGAGCCCAGATTTTTGAGCTTTTCCTCCCATAGGATGCTCATCTCCCCAAGTCAAATCCCCCATATCCCTCCTCCACGTTCTCAGAAGAGAGCAATCAAATCATTTCATCGCTCTACTCTTTGCTTGGTTATTTTTCATACGAATGGGTGGATGAACCTATATTGGGTTTTATGTCCATTTTATCTACATAGGAAAGGCCCACCATTAATTTCGACTATAGTATGTTCCTAGTGGAGAGTATTCATGAACAACTTTCAAAATTCGCCACAGAGGGCATGTTCTGGTATTCCTCCATACTGGCTAACATGTTCATTTTCTTTCAAGTGGACAGGTTCTTTTTCACGATGTAGAAAATGGACAAGAATGGGAAGCCGTAGGCAGTAACATCTTGGACTTCACTGCTCAGACGGAATTCCACAGATTTCAGTTTCAAATAGTTCATCGAGCAGTTCTACCACCCAGTGGTGAGCATGCTTAGTGGCAGACCAAAACCATGGATAAATGAGGAGATTCAGAGGATCTTACACCTCTCAGACCTTGTAAAAAATGGATATTGGTATCTTTACCAAAATCACACTGAGATCAGAGTATATGGATGCGAGTTAGCTCCATACAAACTGCCCAAGTATTTACCCATGAGGATATTTTCCCTGGAGTACATGAGACAAATGATAAATTGAGATGACATACACTTCGTTTCTCTGAAGAAGAAACAACAACTCAAAATTAAAGGGAAAATAGGGTCTTTTATCTGCAATAGCCGAGGTGTCGCGGAAGAGGCAGACAGATTTTTGAAGGAAATGAAGTTCGAAGTTAGTTTCCTATTGCACTATGATCCATGCGAGATAATTTCAGACATGAGGGTTAAGAATAAAAATGTTCCATATGTTCATATATCCAAGCCTGCGATAGAAAGGTTTGCGAATCAAACAGAGTGGGAGCTGAACACTCTAGAGAAAATAGAACAGAAGGATCCTATAGTTACTATCTCGCAAACAACCACACCACAAGCTCCAAAGGAGAAAATACCCAGTAAGGATATGTTAAGCCCTAATTTTGGCTCATTACCCTTTAATTGGGGCATATTAGATTAGTA
>ML837500.1:16118-32078 GCA_009831015.1 Picea engelmannii | reverse complement strand
CATACCCTAAGAAGATACCTTCATCAGACCTGTCATCATATTTTCCAAGGTTCTCATCATTATTCTTTATGTAACATTTACTCCCAAAGGCTTTGAAGTGTTTAATTGAAGAAGGTCTCCCATACCACAATTCATAAGGTGTCTTGTCACTTTGTGGTCTGAGGTGGGATTTGTTAAGAACATGGAATTTTGTGTGTATTTCTTCTACCCAGTAGGTTTGACCAATGTTCTTCTCATTCATCATTGACCTAGCCATTTCCTGGACTGTTCTGTTTTGCCTCTCAACTACTCCATTTTGTTGTGGAGATCTTGGGATTGTGTATTCTCTGTTGACCCCATGCTTATCACAGAATTCCTTGAAGTCACTTGACATAAACTCTCCTCCTCGATATGATCTTACTGCCCTTAACCTCTTTCCTATTTGAGTCTCAATTAAAGCTTTAAATATTTTAAACTTCTCAAATGCTTCAGCTTTTTCCTTGAGAAAGGAAACCCAAGTAAGTCTGGAGTAATCATCAATAATCAACATGAAGTAATTTTCTTTCCATGTGCCTTCCTGTCTTGATGGTCCACATAAATCCATATGAACTAGTTGGAGTGGTTTCTCTATTGAAGTAAATCTCTTGGACTTAAACTGTGTCCTGTTTAGCTTTCCTACATGGTAGGGTTTACACATTGAATCTTGGGGCTTTGATATTCTTAGAAGATCTTTTACTGCCTTGATATTTTTGAGTTTGATTAAGTGGTCAAAGTTTAGATGTCCAAGTATCCTATGCCATAACCAGCTTTCATCATGTTTTCTTAGATAGCATTATTCTCTATTTTATTTCAGCACATATACATTATTTTTTGTCCTTATGCCTTTGGCCACCACTTGTCCTGAATTTATAGACTTTATCTTGCAGTCCTTGGACGTGAACACCACTTCACATCCTCTGTCACACATTTCACTTACAATGAGTAGATTATGTTTCATCCCATCTACAAGTAGAACATCTTGGGCTTTTCCTTTTCCATTATTTAAACTCACCATCCCTTTACCCTTTATTTTACATGGAGCATCATTTCCAAAGGTTACTTTTCCTGATTTTCTTTCACTTAGAGATATAAAATTACCTTTGTCTCCCGTCATATGTTTGGAGCATCCACTGTCTATATATCAAGGGCTCGTTTTTCTTTGAGCTGACAACACTAATCCACACTTGTAACTTTCATTCTTCTTCCAAACCTTGACATTTTCAGCAGGGGAATTCAAATCTAGTTCATAGTTCCTTAATCAACAGTCAATAGATTTATGTCCATAGTTATGATAGATGTAGCATTCAATCTCATTGTTCAATAGGTTAAAATTATTGTTGCATCATTGTCTACTCATTGACTGTTGATTATTTCTTGACCTCCTTAGTTACATGTCCCTAGACTTAATTTGGCAATTTGCAATCTATGAAGGTTTGTTACTTGGTTGTATCATTCTTTGTTGTGGCAAGTATTTATTCCTTTCAAATCTTAATTTCTCATGTCTAAGTCTTTAGGAACAATTTACATCTTTGTGACCAAAGTTAGAACAGTAGAAATAATAGCCACATAAAAGTTCTTTGTACCTGGAAAATGGTTGTCTTCTTTGAGAAAATTGATTTCTTCCATGCTAATGGCGTCTTTCAGTAGGGAGCACATTATTTCTTTGTTCTACAGATTCAGTCCTGGCACCTTTTTGTTTACTCATCCTGGGTGACTGATTGTCTTCCTTTTTCTTTGTTGGTTTGTTGTTGTCATTGGTTGTAGATTTGACAAACTTGATGGGTTCTTCATTTCTTGTCTTACCACTACTTGATCCCTCTTCATAACCCAAACCAGTTTTCAGCTTTGGATTCCTTTGTTGATTCAGAATGGTGGCTAATCCTTCTAAGGCTTTGATACTTGACAGATTCTGATTATACAAGGCTTGAAACTTCTCCATCTCTTTCCTAGTTTTTACTACTTCTTGTTCTAAGGCTTCACATCTTGTCTTCTTTTATGATAATTGTCGTTTCAGAATGTCTTCAATTTTCTTTGCCTCTTCTAATTCCACTTTTAGTAGGACAAGGTCTTCATCAGGTTCTTTACTTTCTTTCTCTAATTGTATCAACAATTGTCTTTGCTTTCTGTTCTTAATTCTTAGTCCGTCAATCTCTTCCATTGAATTGATCAGTTCTTCTTCCATGTCAACCAAAGCTTCTTCTTCATTAGCATCACTTCTTGTGTTGTTATTATCATAATCCTCTTTGTCCATAAGTATGAAGTCATTTAGTTTATTTTTAATCGAGGAGTCATTGTCTTCATCATCTGAAGGATCATCATCATTGTTTATGCAAAGACTTTTCTTCTTAAAGTTATTCTCTTTAAATAAATTTGTGTGTTTGTACTTCTCCTCATCATCACCTGTCTGATCCTTTCCTTTGTGGGGACATTTATTTGCAAAATGACCTATCCTACCACAGTTGAAACATTTGAAAGGCATTTTACCTTTGTATTTGCCTGATCCCTTCTTCAGTMTCTTCACAAATTTTKCTTCAATTTCATCGGGCTTAGAATTATCATTCTTGTCTGCTTTAAATGATGCTTCTCTATAGGTGGGTTTATGTTTAACTATTCTCATTTCATATGCAGTCAATGTTCCTAGAAGTTGATCAAACTACAAGGTTTTGAGATCATTAATTTCTTCTATAGAAGAGACCTTCGAGTTGAACCTAACTAGGAGAGATCTCAAGATTTTCTGAACTAAAGAAGGTTCCTCAATTTTTTCACCAACTTCTTTCATTGCATTTACCATTTCGTCTAATCTCAGAAAGTATTTTCCAATAGTTTCATCTTCCTTCATCTTCAGTTGTTCAAACTGTATTCTGTAGGTTTGAAGCTTGGCGTGCTTTACCTTCTCATTACCTTCATAACTACTAATGATTTTGTCCCACATTTCTTCGGTAGTTCCTAGGTGCATAAATTTTACGAATTCTGCTTTTGCAAGCCCACTCAAGATAACATTCATAACCTTAGCGTTGAAGCTAAATTCTAGCTTGTCATCTTTATTAGCTAGTATAACTGGCTTTACATAACTAGTATCTACCACATCCCAGACATCTTCTCCTAAAGGCATTATGTAGGTTCTCATTCTCACTTTCCAGAAGGCAAAGTTTGTTCCATTGAACATAGGGGCCTTATTGGTTGAATTTCCTTCATGGATTGACATGTTTAAGCTCTAGGATCTACCCTTAGATAAAAGGGGCCAGCTCTGATACCAATTGTTGGACAACTGAGAGGGGGGGGGGTGAATCAGTTGTTACTGTGCTTAAACAATTATGCTTATTTTAAACTCTTTACAATGTACTCAATGACAATCACAATAATGCAAGGAAATAAGTAATAACACATTCAGTATAGTCACACATATGAGGTACTCAGAGACAGATATTTCCTGAGGAAACCCATAGAGGGTAAAAACCTCTTTTTCTTTATATGATAAGTAATATTTACATTCTTTACATTATCATATATATGAGCACAAACTCATAATGAGGCTGCAACCTTTGTTTTGCAAGCTGCTACTTGTTGAGAGAACTGAATCTCTGGTTTCTCTAGCACCAACTAGATGGAAGCACCAACTCCTCATTTTCTCTAGCACCCACTAGAAGGAAGCACCAACTCCCTAAGTGTTCCAACACCAACTGGATGGAAGCACCAGCTTCTAGTCACACAGGCACCAACCTGTATAATAGAGAACAATAGTTCTCCCTTGCACCACCTTACCACCCTGGTTTCTCTGGCTGCAACCAGATGGAAGCTACAACTCCCTTTGTTCAAGCACCCACTTGAACCTTTGAGGAAAAAAGTCCTCCCTAGAACCTCCCTACCAGCTTGAAATCTAAATATTTGCTATTAAGAATTATTAAAGTGATATAAAGTTCTTCAATGGCTTATCGGTCTCATCACTGTTCTACTATACTACGTTGCTCTGTCTGCATCAGTGTATTCTGCACACTCCTTGCGCTTTATGTTCTTTTTCCTTTTATGCTCTCTGTGCGATGTCCCTTCAATGCACCATTCTCCTTCTATGCATTTCTTCTGCTGCTCTCTGCCTCCTTCTTCACACCTCAAACACACTCAGTAGCCATGCCCCTTTCTTCTTTGTTCAACATTCTTATACTCTCTGTGCACCTTCTACATGTGATCTCCTTCTTGCTCTTGCATTCTCTACTACCTCCAATATCCTCCACATAGAGGTGTTTTCTCTACTTTACTCTTCCACATCTATCCCATCTCTTGTGTGCTACGTTCTCTCACTTTGTTCTACATATCTTACTCATTTAGAGTGCTCTGCCTGATCATCATGGTAACTCTTTAGCTTCTCTACCAGTTTCCCCATGCATCCATCATCACTAGGTGTTATCTCAAGATTCCTTAGCTTCTCTCGCAGTTGAGACTCTTCGTATTCTCTATCATAGATGAGCTCATCCTCTGGAAGAAACCATCATTTGTTTCTAGCAGTTACATTGTGAGGTGCAACAACATCCCTCCGATCTTTTCCAAATTCATCTGCACCGTTGAATTGACTTCATTGAATCTTGCGTTCATTTCTCCATTTCGTATTTTGACATTTTGGGATCCCCATGGTGAAGATTTCATTACTCTCCAAGTCCTGATCCCCAAAACTCAAAAATGGAGCTTGTCGCTTCGAGTTCTCTTCTACAGTTCTTTGACGATGTGAACACTGAAATATGATCCCTCTCCAATCACACAAGCGCTTTGATCTCCAAATCAACGGTCCTCGATCCGTGGTGATCGGATGACTATCTTTTGCCCCGGGACTTTAGCGTTCGAGACTTTTGGGGAGTAATGGAGTTAAAAATCCTGAAGAAAAAACTCCCAAAGTGAGGTCAGTCTTGCATCACTCGATGACGTGTCGTGATCGGGGTGGTTGTCACGTGTCACTCAGAATTGTGATTTCTAGTGGCCTGAAATGCCTAATCAACTCGACACTTGTCATTGTCTGATCATGCTGTGTGTCATAGTCTTCCACCTGTCCTTTCTGACATGGTCTACCATATTCTCCTCCTAGATCTATCGGCCTAGATCACTTCATGATTTCGCATATCATGATTTTTCCATTCTTGATGTGAATGTTCTCGACACTTCCAAGTCCCAGTCTGCAAAACTCTGAAATAAAGTCAGATCATCTTTTCATCTTTTCGCACTTCGCAACTTTGGGACTCCTATGATGAGGAGTCTTGACACTTGACTCCTCCATCTCCCAACATCTGAAACTCTGGTATCCGAAACTGTCTCCTTCTTTCAGGATTTTGGTATTATTCATTTCGCGATTCTGGGACTCCTATGGTGAAGTATGTTGACACTTCAACTCCTGGTATCCGAAACTGTCTCCTGCTTTCGAGATTTCAACATTTCACATTTCGCGATTCTAGGACTCCTGTGGTGAAGTGTTTTGACACTTCAACTCCCAGTATCTGGAATTGTATCCTGCTTTCGGGATTTTGTCATTTCTCATTTCGCGATACTGAGACTCCTATGGTGAAGTGTTTTAACAGTTCAAATCCTGGTATCTGGGACTCTGAAATAGAGTCATTTCCTGGTCTGTAAAACTCTTGTTGATGTGCCTCTTTCAGGATTTTGGGATTCTGGATTTTTCAACTCCGGAACCCCTGTATTGAAGAGTCTCAACTCTTGACTTCTCAATCTCCCGGTATCCGAAACTCTGAAATGGATTCGGATCAACATATTTTGACATTTCACATTTCCCTGTTTTGGCATTATTTTTGTGAGTTTCTTCCTTGAATCCTCCAATGCATGATATCCAAAACTCCAAAGTGGATTTTACACTTCTGATCTTTCCCTGCAATTATCCCTGCGCTACTAGTCTTCCTTGCCTGCTTGTTTTTCATCAAATAAATAATCACACTCTTGCACTCTTCGTACACCTCTGCACTATCTCTTCTGAGCTTACGTTGTCCCTATTTTTCCATCATTGCATACTCTGATATTTCCATCAATGACAAGCACATATGCCTGAAAACATGCCAACATAAAGTGCACACAATATGGAGGTCAGTGAGCCTTGTGTATATGATATGTGTTATAGGCTGGTGAGCCAGTTATTATAAGCTAGGATGCTTATGTTTTAAAATTAGGCCAGAGCGCCTAGATATAAAGGCCAGTGTGCCTATTTTTTATATGTCTCATGATTAATATAAAATACATCGTTGTGCACAGACCAACCATGACAAAAGAGATGGGGGACTGAAATCCACCAATTAGGGAAAGGGAGGGCCAAACGTCAATTGAAAGGGATAAGCTAAAGAGCTTAAGCCAAAAAGGAATATTATATTAATATTTCTTAAAACATAAAGTATGGATAATTATTTTATCCTAAGTTCTAAAGATGGGGACAAGTGGACCAAAGTAGCTTCCAACATGACAAGTGTCAAGTTGGGGACATGCATACATATCGTGGGGACTTAGCTCATTGGGACACCTTCACCATAATTCTTACGATCATCTCTCCCATGATTCCTTCCATCATTCAGCCATCCAGTCAATGATTCCATGACCATTTTACTCACACATTTCGTTATCCTTCAGACATTCATTTCACTATATCTGAGCCTATTTCCATAACCAGTTCCGGTTGGTGTACTTGGTTAGCTTGGCAGCGAGATTGAAGAAGTGGGTTATCAGTCCCGTGGGAAATTGAAGAGGTGGGTTTTTAGGTTCATGAGAAATTCTCTCGAGAAATTATTTGAGCGAGAGAATTGTTGGGAATTGATTTCCTGAATGTGCTAAACTGCAGCTATAGTGCTCTAAGACTTCCTGTTCGACCTATTCCTAAAGCCCTGGAAGGGAAGTGGGGTAGCCAAATGAGTATTGAGCAGAGAAGGGGCACACTTCCTTGGTTGGGATAGGCATGTGGGTAATGAGAGGTTGTAGACTATTAGTTGTAGACTATTTTGATGTAAATTCTAGTGTACTATGTATTTGATGTGATGTGATTCTTCTTATGTTTATGTGCTCACGATACATTGATGATATACTATTGATTGATACATTGATGATATACTACTGATTAAATTGAATTTGATATGATGTGGTTAAAAGTGATAACTTGCTCATACCGATTCATGCCCCCCTCTCAGTATTCCAACAATTGGTATCAGAGTAGGTCCTTCAAGAAGCAGTTTAAGCACTGGAAGGAGATCATGGATTATGCTAACATTGAAATACCACAGTTTCATGACTAAGACTATGCCTTATGCAGAATAAGGATGAAAACATATGTGAAGGAACATGGATTTGATGTCTATTGAGCAGTAGTAGATGGATACAAAGCACCAATCACTCCCTCGAAATATAAGGATGGAAATAAACTTGAAGATAATGATTCATGGGATAAAAATGATATCTTGAATGGTTTGAAAAAATCAATACATGTCAAGGTTATGCACAGTGAATCCGCAAAATAAATATGGGACAAACTTCAGAATATCTATGAAGGAGATGCCAAGGTCAAGGGAGATAAACTTCAAACATTTAAATTCAATTTCGAGCAATTGAAGAAGAAGGAAGATGAATACATTGCAACCTAATTTATATCAGTTGATTAAATAATGAACAATATTAAAGGTTTGGGAGATGAAATGAAAGAACAAGTCATTGCTCAAAAGGTACTAAGGTCTCTACCAATGACATTTGATCTAAATATTTCATCTCTAGAAGAAAGAGTGGACCTAACTACATTAACCATGGAAAAGTTACATGGGATACTCACAACCTATGATATGAGGATAGAGCAATATAATCCAATTACGAAGGAAGCTACAACATTCAAGGCATCCAATAAGACAAAGAATAAGAACAAGCAAAAGTCAAAATGAGATTGCAGTTGCAACGATGACTCAGAGGAAGTTGAAGAAATGGAAAACTTCGTACGAAAGTTGAAAAGATGAATTGGAAACTAAAAAGGTATGACTCCATTGAAATGTTTTAATTGTGATGGTGTTGTTGTCCTTATACACACTTGCAAAGGTGGAAAAAGTCTCAATCCACTTAGTGTGTCCTTGGAGGCACAATGCCTAAATCCAAATCCACTATCACCTTGATTTGGATTTCTTTTGTCTAGGCTCACTCCTAGGGAAGCCAATGGGGGTAGACCCTAGTTATTATGTGAATTATTAAATGAATTCTAGGAGTTAATTTTAGTTTGTTAAAGGTAGGGGGAATCTATCCAATCTGAGAGGCAATAATGCAATGCAAACCTTTAATGAAAAGTAACCCTTTCCCTAAGTCAACTATGACTAGTGCCTAAGGTTGGGAAATGGGATCAATTAAATTACAACAAAAGAGATAGTAGAAATGAAATAATAACTTTACAACTTAAATGATATACAAAATAATTACAACAATCATCAACAAATAAAGAATAGCTAGATGATTCAACAATAGATACAACTACTTACAAACTTACAAAAGAAAGGAAAGATGCACTTGTTAGATTTTACACTAATGAACTAACCACTTAATTGATTTTTCAGATATAAAGAAGGATATATCAAAGATGCATTACCACAAAAACAAAACTTACAACCCAAGCTTGAAGGCCCCAAAGAAGAGGTGTGCAACTTCAAGGAGAGCAAGACTTGACAAGAAAGTCACCAAGGGCACTAATGCACAACTTCAAGGAAGAACCATTAAACCACCAAAATTCTCAATTGAAATGTAAATTCTTAAAAGATAAAGCTTGAAAGTGAACTTGCATGGAAGTGGAGAACAACTTAGAATAGGGTATGAAATTAAAACTTAGGTTGTGTGAGTAAATTTTAAGCTTGAATTAAGTGAGGCGAAGGTGCAAGCCTAAACTGGGTGACTTCCCCAATACTCCTACCACTTTGGCCAAAATTATTGTTGGGTGCTCAATAAGAAAGGAAAACAAGGCCTTATCCTAGCTCCATAGGTCAACCCAGAAAAACTTAGCCGCTCAATAAGGGGGACACCTAGTAGCCTCCACAAGCCTTCTTTTTGGTGGAAAAAGTTGTATCAGTAGAGGGCGCTCTAATTACTAAAATAATTGATCCTCTTAGAGATACAAGTTGATTGATTTAGCAATTAATATTACTTGTGTGAAAACTTAAGGAGATGAAATAACAAGTGTTTAAAGAAAATGTACAATAAATGAAAGTGCTTCCAAGAGCTTATAAAAGAATTAAAAAAGGAAATGCTTCTAACTATTATGAAATTATAAACAATGAACTAAAAAGGAAATTAAATGAAATTACAAGATTAAAACCATAAACCACTTATCATGCTAAACTAGCCTTACGATATTGCATGGGTGGAAAATTCAATCCTCTTTGTAGGGTGTAGGCAAAACGAATGAAAAAAACAAATAACTTGATTTGAAAAGAAAGCAAGTAAACCTAACCACACAACCTTGTCTTAAGGACAAGTGGGGAAACAAGATATAAAATTAAAACAAAAAGATTACATCTAAATCCTAGCCTTACGATTTAGCATGGGTGGCAAAGCCAAGCCTCTTTTCTAGTTGTAGGCAAACATAAATAAAAAACACATAAATTTTAGTAAACTTGAGAAATTCAAGCCCAAGAGACTCTCTTTGGGCTTGCCTACAATGTGAGAAAGTAGTAGAAGAAGAGGATATTCAATACCCTTTCTTGGGATGTTGTTTTTTGATGATTTGTGGCCCCAAATGGGTAGCACCTCCTCATAAATGGTTTAGATCTGCAGAAAATCAGCAAGTAAAACTTGTTGGAAAATATGCAAAACAACCAATAAACCTTGGAAAAATTATGTTAGAAAAAAACAGAAATTTTAGATAATAAAAAAAACATATAATTGATGATTAAATGACCTATTCTATTGCATAAATATACCCAAAAATGATACAGAAATATGAGTGTAAGAACAAAACATTTAGATGTTTTTTAGTGGGTTATGGGATAAATTTCCAGAGCTGAAATTTATCCTTCCTCAACCCTTAGTGATCTGCAACTATAGAGATCCAACTAAAAAATAAATAAGGGGGTGAGTATATCCCAAAAACATTAGCAAAATACTTTGTTAAAGAAAGAAAAATGCTACACTAAGATCTAGAGCAATACTACTATAGATCTATCAAAGAAAATTATTTTTCTTGGATCTCCTACTCTAGATCTAGAAGCTAAAAAATCAAAGAAATAAGATACAAATCACCTCAAATAAGATTTCAAATCCAAGCACCAAGAAGACTCCCAATGCCAAAGATTTCCTCCAAAGATTATTTATTCCAATAGAAGCAAGCTTGAGCAAATACTTGCCACAAAATTTAGAAGAAAGAATGAGAACAAGAAGAGAGAGAGACAGGAGAGGGAGATATTTGGGGATAGTAAGACTAGCTGAGAATAGATGTGAAATGAGGGAGGGTGAGCATTATTTTATACTTGGGAGAGAGAAATACCCTTCTATGATTAGTTACAAGTGTCACACATCCAAGAGAAATGGACAAAGTCAAGGAAGAGTCACTTTTAGGGTTTTGGTAAGTTAGGGTTTGAGGGTTGAGGGAGGAAACAGGGAAAACACATTTTCCTATGGTAAAACACTAAGTTAGACACCAAGGAGGGAAAATTTAGTGTTTAGATGGATGTTTTCACTTAAACTTTTTAATTCCCACATGTTAATTAGATAGGAAGCACCACTTTAAGTTGTTGTCTAATAAAGGTGGGGTATTTTAAGTGGTAAATTACTTTTCTAACTTAGGAAAAAGGTTAGGAAACCTTTCCCACTCTCTCGCATGATGTTTTTCTCATTTTACAATTTTTGGGTTTTTTAAATTAGCCAATTATTTGTTGATTTTTGACTGACTTGGACTCCTCATGGACAATGAACTAGAAAAATGTATCCAATTGAGATGAAACTTGTTCCAAGGGTGTAGGGGGTATGATTCCATTTGTTTATATTACTCACACCCCTATCAAAATCCCCAAGGACCTAGTTTTTACACTTTTACATAAAAAATAATTAAAATTACCATTAATTGGGTAATTTTAAAAAATTAAAAAAAATTACTTAGACTCGACTGAATTCCGTAAGACTCTAGGATATGTCTATAATGGTCAATTAAAATATTCATATAACCTATTCACCCATTGGGAGTGATAATTAGAACACCTTTCACCACTTTGGAGGATTATCGCGGGAGTGAAAAACTCAAGGGTAATTAAAATGGTTGGTTAGGCCAAATCAATTACTTGAGGAAAAAAAAACTTGATGAAAGGACTTCCCTAATGATAAATTCTTAGGTAACTAACCTAAGATATGATCCATGCAGACCCATTATATTATTATCCCACACAGGGGAGTGGAAATTCCAGTTACAAAAAGAAGTGTTGAGGCCAAAAATGCCTTGTAGAACCAATAAGTCTTCAAATTGGTTGCACCATCAAGTACATATATTCATGGAACACGTAGTTGACCCCTTAGTCAAAATAGGTGGTCAATATCTGTCTCCACATGGGGACATGTGTTTTATATTTCTTTGGGAAAGAGAGCATGTGAAAATTCAAAACCTACAAAACAAAGTGCTCACCAATACCCAACATAAATACACATATAAAATGAATAAATAAAATCCTATAAGAAATAATCGCATAAATGAAGTTACTATTGTAAAACAATAAAAATGAACTTATGATACAATGACTAATCTAAGTAACATAATGAAATAAAACAATACAAAAATGAAAGAAAGGAGAAGGGTTAGAAATACGTTACAATGGGTGTCCCTTTGGACACCAAGTGGTCATGTTGAAAAATTACTTCAAGGGGGAGTCCTCTCACTAGCATGTTTGAATTTATGTCATCCCACTCGTTGAGATGAGTTGCTATAAGACTGATACACTTTATCATGCTTTTTTTTGTTCTCATGTAAATCCATGTTCTAACCTTAGGCCACTTGGGATAATCCTCCTTAAAACAAATTATCATGCTATTGCATAGGTGCCAAGAGAAAAGATTTTGAACTTAGTTTTTATTTGAAAGGGTCGTCATACCTAGTCATAGGGATGATATATTCAAATTATCATTATTAACCTTACCATTCTTATGATTTTCCATCAGACTTGCATCACATATTATTCCTTTGATTTTCCCAATTTCTAAAAAATAAGGAGGATGTGGCCACGAATTCCATCTGATTCTTTCTGATATCTAATTGATTCATATGATAACTAATTAGATTATGACACATTTTCAACTGAAAAATCCATCTCCGTTTCTAATTACGAAGGTGTCATATGATTATTCATTTTATCCAAATCCTCCTCAAGAAAAATCCCATCAAAAGAATATGGATTTACAAATATTTCTTTATCCAATTTATTCATAGTTATTAAAATATATTTTTTTCTTAGAAAAAAATTATAATGAATATATTATTTAATAAATCATTAATAAATTAAACAATCCAAAAATGACACAAAGTTCATGAAAAGGAGCAATGGGAAGCTTACACATATAAGTTGAAAATGAGTTATATTTGACTCAAAGAAAAAGAGAATGAACTTGTTTGGTCCAAGAATATTGTGCTATAGGCTTACACTCTTAAGCTAGGATAGAAACCAAGGTATGCTCCTTGCATGCCTAATGGCACTCAATGTTGGTGGAAGCCACTTTCAAAAATAAAATCGCCTTTAAAAACAAGAATTTTTATGTGTTTGACAATCATGAATAAATCTCTTACATGGGAAGTTCTACAAGAAAGGTACAAGAAAGCTACACGCATGACCTATTTTTATTCTATATAGATCTCTAAATTCAACCAAAGGAACTTGGCATGTGCATAGTAGATTTGTTAAATTGTTCAACGATATCTGTGAGTTGGAGCTTTTGTCCCCAAAGCCAAGGAAAAAAGACCTTATTTTATTTGAGCAAGCATTGGCTGTAAAATTTATAGTCCTTTTTCCTAGTCCAAGACCTACAAAAGCATGGGTAGAAAAGCACTAGGTGCACAATATTCTAGATTAGGTTTTTGCATATGCATACAATAGTAATTATTTTGTGTTTCTATATAATAGTAGGGGGGTCAAGATTATATTTTTCACTATACCCTATTTCACAGGATAAGGGGGATGTTTTTATCTTGTTGGTTCTTTAAAATCACTCTCAAAGAGGATATCACAAAATCCCCCTATGCAAGTCATGGCATTAGTTTTCTAGATATGTTGGAGGGCCTAGTCAACTTGTTAACTAAGCTATTCAATCTACCAAACAAAATATGTTAATCAAATGCAGAGATAAGATTAATAAATAAGTAGAGTTAGTTTATTGATGGGATAGTTTTATCGATTGAGGTAATTAGAGAAGTTGTAACTACCTATCATCATTATAAATGTATAAATATATGTGACCATATGATGTAACTAGTGGTTCGTTCTCTATTATAATAGAAGACTATCTATTGTTAGTTCCATTTCTACTTTTCTCCTCTTCCTTCTTCTATGTATGCATTCTTGTATATTTCTTGTAGAGTACTTATATATATTATGTTTTGTGACTCCGTTGTTGATAAATTCTCTATCTAATATCTTAGATTACAACATTGGTTATGTTTCTAGTATACATTATTTGGAAGTATATAATAGTTTCATGCATTCATGGATGTTTAGTGTGGAGGATATTTGTGAGTGGTAGTAAATAAAATTGGAAAGTTACTTGGAAAACTAGGCTAAGAGAGACCAACTAACTCTTACACAAGGGCACAATCTTTTTCCAAAACACATGAAATATTCCTAGAGGCAATACCAAAATAAATAAATAAATATAGCAATAAATATTCAAGTGAATATTATAAAATTTTCAAATATAATTAATCATGGTTGAACCAACCTATATGAATGGGTCAAACAAATTGTGGAATATGTTTGCAAAGAGAAAGGAGTAGAAGAACACACATAATTGGATGACATTAAAAAACAATTTTACAATTATCTTCATGATAGTTTCTTTTGAACAATATTGGCATTGCTGCATAAATCCTTAATTTATAAGGGTGTTAGACATATTGTCTAAGCAATACATCCCTTGATAACTCCCATTGACTTTGATTCAAAGAAAAAACAAGAGTGGGAGCACTTATTGAACTGTGATTGCAAGAAAAACTAGAAAGAGTGGGAATACTTTCTAAAAAATGAACATGATTGACGTATTTTCATCATTGACCATAAGTAGATCCAAGGTTGGTGATGCGGATATTTGATCATTAAATCATTCAAATGGAGTAAAAAACTAATCGAACTACATTGAGGAAAACACTGTAGGAATTCCATGTAAAGGGATGACATCTACCGAAAAACAAAGAAAATATACATGGAATGAGGAAAAAAAGAAACAAATTGAAAGAATAATATAGTATACTAATCCCATGATCAAGCTTCAAAATATTAAATGAGACATGATATAAATGAAAAGGGCCAAAATATGTTATGCCATGGAACTTCATCAAACCAAAAGATAAAGAGGTCCTTATGAGTGACGATTCATTGGAGCATTAACCCTATCCAAGTTTGATGATGATCAATTATATGTGGAAGTGGAAGTATCCTTGACAACTCTTGAGTTAGATTAAGAGTTAAAATTGGTGCCCTTCGATTGGAAAAGAATAATGAAAATATGGATGTTGATGAGTCAAGACCCATGGTGTGTAGTTTTCCAAACTCAAATCAAGTAAGTCCCACTGTTAGAGAAATCCTTCAACATCACTTGCACATAGAACGTAGTATTTCTTTGGTGTGGAATTGAAAAAATGAACAAGGAAGAGTTACTAATAGAGTATGGATTCAGATGCCCAAGTCTGAAGGAAAATCGATAATTGTTGTAACTGAGGAGGGGGATAATGATATAATCATATGAATTGATGATACCAATATTGTACTCCCCCTAAAACATTTAATAACTAAAAAAGAAAAAATAATCTCTATTGAGGGTTGCAAGGAATATATGTGATCATAAACAATAAGTTTCATAGAATATATAGATCAATCCTGTTGAAAAAAGACAACCCCAAAACTAGTCGAATTTGTGTCAATCAAAGTAAATACGAATAAGTAGTCAATAAATTCAGTGGAATAAGAAATGTGTTCTATCACACCAACAAACTTGTAGTTTAAGTAAAAAAACCCTTTCACAAATACAATGATACATCACTACCTACCTCTATATGAAGGGGATGATGACCCCAGGAGACATTGGTTCGTATTTGATAATTTTTGGGATCATATGGACATCACAAATGAAATGAAGTAGATGACATAGTTTTTTGGGGCCTTAATAAAAATATCCCTCACATGGTTCATGAAATTCACAGATAACCAAACAAGAACAAATATAGAAATCAAGAATAATTTCTTTTCATTTTCTAAAATACAATATAGAAAACACTTGGTTGCACAAAAATTCAATGAAATCAAACAAATGTTCATAGAATTCCTATAGGAATATGATAAAAGGTTTAAATAACTACTCACTCAAACCCCATATACAATTGACAAATAATTTCCAGTATAGTGGTTTGTGGTAGGATTATTACAAAAAATTACGGAACCATTGAGGATTTATAAAATTCAGTCATGCGAGGATGCCATAAAAAAATATCATGGAATTGAGTGTGATTATTATGGGACTACAACACCCCTAGATAATAAAAAAAATCAAATAAAAATTGGAGATTTTACAAAAATTGTTGAAGGATCTTTCCTTGCAAAGAAGTGATATACAATGCACCTT
Source organism: Picea engelmannii (assembly GCA_009831015.1). Classification (NCBI taxonomy): domain Eukaryota; kingdom Viridiplantae; phylum Streptophyta; class Pinopsida; order Pinales; family Pinaceae; genus Picea; species Picea engelmannii. Next base: position 16,265 of record ML837500.1, on the reverse strand, counting down.
CTACATGAAGCAATGACACACTGAGGACAACTTTAATTACCATGATGTGAACAAAGGAGAACCAAATTTGAAATGGGTCTAGATTGAAGACTATTGTGAAATATATCAAATCATCACTAACCACTGTTATAACCCTAAATTGCACCA
>ML837500.1:0-13803 GCA_009831015.1 Picea engelmannii | reverse complement strand
GGAAATTTATTCAGGACCCCCCTCTAACACAGGGGCTAAACACGAGGTCGCGTAAGGAAAGGTAGCGGAGATAACCCCTCCAAAGTTGGACCGAGCGTTGTGGAGAACACATATAGAGGATCTGTTAGGGGATTCCGTCATTTGCATTTTCCACGGAGCTTCGTGGGTCTCGAATCCATTCGAGGTCCTCAGTTGTCTTCCAGACCATTTTCTCTCAATACCCTTGACAAGTTTTGGGCTTGATACCCTACTCATTGTGGTCTACCCGACTGCTGTCTGTACCTGCCTGATGATTGTTCACGTGCTGGCAAACTAGTTGCCAATCTTTTCTAGGGACATACACAGGTGACTACGGGGGTATACCATGGTACCTAGGACAGACATCGGACCAACGCTTTGCAGAGTATACCTGGAGGGTGCTTCCGTATTCGAGTTGCACTTGCATCGATAAGTTGCTCTAGTGTTGGTTGTTGTAACTGTTCTTCCAACTAGTTTAGTGCTTATTTGATTTATCTTCTAGGGGATTTATTTTAGTGTGTGTTATTGTTTGTTCATGTAGAATACCTTAGTGTGTCGTGAATCTTCTCACACAGTGGAGAATTCGGAGCTCCGTTGGTCACGAAGGCTTCTGGGCATGCCACTAGTTATACTGGAACCACCCCCGCCACCATTGAGGTGGAAGCTAGACCATCAAGGGTCTTTCGAAGCAACCGGGGATTTTGATCCCGAACAACCCCCCGAGGAATCGACCGCCAATCTTGGACTGGTTGAAACCTCAAACGCTGATTCTTGGCCGGACATTATTGTGCCAATTCAATTTTACGAACGCCTATCAGTGCCTAACCCAGTTATGGAACAAATCACTTCCTCTGGAATCTCTTCCATTCCTATCACTGTTGTTACCACAGGAGAAGCTTCTCCTAACTTGCCTTTGTTGATGGCCTGTACCACCATGGTCTCGGCCGCAACTACGTCGCACAGTGGACCGACGCCATCGATCGCAGTGGCCATACCTCTGTATACACCTAGTGCGACCAGCCCTCCGTTTTCATACGGTATGTCGAGTTCAGGTACAAGTCCTGCACTCACTTCCTCCATTTCACAGATTTTGGGTCTGGGGGCAGGGAGCTCTAACGCTTCTCTGCAAGGTCAACTTGGGGGCATTCTTGTCCCCTTCAATGCTTTTCCTTATGCTGGAGGTCATATTCCTCCTTCATCCCCTTCGCTCGGTGGATCGCATCAGCAGTCTGTCGGGCAGCCTGCACACACAAGTCCTTTTGGAGCCGGGAGTCAAGGAACACCTGCGCAAAATCTGCTGGTAGGTTCGTCGCCGGTTGTTTGGAACGGGGCGTTTGGTACTAACACTTTCACATCCGCTGCTTTCCCATCTGGGGGCACACCAATTTTTGGAAAAACTACACTGGCCCAGGGTACTATTCCTGTGCCGAGGGCACATATACCAGGACCTTGGAACTTAGCACAAGGATCCATTCCTTCATCCGGAACGTCGATTTGGGGTAATTCTTTCCACAGTCAATGGAACCCTGGATAGACCTCCATGCCTCTCCCCTCGGGACCGGCATGGGGGAATCCTTCCCAAAGTCTGTCTAATACAATGAACGCCCAGCATCCTATGTCCTTCATGGGGAATCAGCAAATGATGTCTCCTCAAATGAAAAACCCTTACGCTGGTCAGGGCCACGGTTTCTACCAAAATCCTGGCCAGCAGCCAAAATTTTCCTGGCAACCTGGTGCCAGTCAAACCCCAGGACCCTTTTATCTTGGCTATCAGCAGCAACCTAAACTACCTTTCTTGGCAATGTTACACTTGCTAGATTTAACATGGTTGTTGAATGATCCTATCTATCACGATCCGCGTTGGCCTCCTATGCCGATGAAGTTGCCTTCGGACATCCCAAAGTTTGAGGCCAAGCCTAATGAAGATCCAGGTGATCACGTGACCACTTTCCACTTATGGCTGAAAGACGAATCCGTCCAGTTGCGATTGTTTCAACACACTCTTATTGGGAGTGCCGCGAAATGGTACATAGAGCTTGATCGTTCATGATATTCCTTTTTTGGCGAACTGGCTATGGCTTTCCTTAACCATTTCCAGTTACCTGTGAGATACGATGCCGGCACAGAGTTGCTAGCCAATTTTGAGCAGACGTCCGTGGACCATATCTCAGATCATATTCGAGAGTGGCAACGCCGAAAGAGTCTTATCAAGGTACCCGTCCCACCAGCATTCCTGCTTGAGTGGTTCCTTAAGTCTTTAGTTCCGCAGTTATCCAAAGACGTCGCAACTTCAGGGGTTTTCTCCAAGGAAGAGGCCATCATGAGGGCTCAACAGTTTGAGCTTATTTATTCTCAGTCCAGTCTATTGTACACCATCCTGCTGGATACAGCACGATCGATTCTGGACAAAACCAGACAGAGAGCCAGACCACATGCTGACGGCATCATTGGTTCGACACAAACCAAGCCCGCTAAGCAATTGACAAAACAATTGCAGCAGTTATCTATACAACACTCAGCGGCCATCCAAACTACTGCTTTGGCTACTCCTCCTACTCAAACGTTCAAATTACACTCCGTACAGACGACTAACCCGAAGGCCAACCAGTAGCCCGAGGGGAAGAAAAAACAACGCAAGAAGAGTAAGGGGGATAAAAAACCAAATGATAATGCTGGCGAGGGCACCACAGAAAAGAGAAAGGCGAGGTATCTGTGCAACCTATGTGCGGAAGACCACCCAACCCACCTATGCCCTTGACTTGCAGAGGCCTAGAAGTTTGTCACACAGCAACAACAAGCCGTGTTGACTAACCCTTTTCAGCATGGGCAAAATTTAACTCAAGCCTCTGCGAGTGGCGAAGGGGGCAGCCATGAAAACTTCCCTCCCCCAAACAATTCATCCGCCACGAATGTATATATGGTGAAAAGTGATGCTTTCATAATGACCAGAGCTCACGATTATAGCAAACCAAGTGCTCCTGAGAAGGGAAAAGAAGCCGAGATCCCATCTCTTCCTCTACAGATTGAGAAGACATTGGGTGAAACAATGACGCACATTCCAAAAGGTGCGTTCAAGAGGGCTTCTCATAATCCAAATGCAAGGGCCTCCCAGAACTACTCTGTGGTGGAAGATTTATCCCAAACCCCTTGTGCTATGTCTGCTTTGGAGGTCCTCCAAAGTTTCCCTACTCAGAGGAAAGCCTTGTTGACTGCTTTAGGCTCTCCTGAGACTTGTAACTTGGGTACCATCATGTTAGATACGACTGACTTCAAACCTCATTTTCCTTACCACATCGTGTTTCAGATAGTAGTGGCTCATCCCACGAAAACTTTTACATGGAATATCTTCCGCACGGTGGTAGACGAGGGCGCTTCGACTTGCGTTATGTCGTTAGCATGCTGGAAAGCCATTGTCCAACCTGAGTTGTCTCCATCACCTACTCTCCTCACTGCATTCGATGGTCGTTCTTTCCGACCGCATGGCATCATTCCTTCTTTCCCAGTATAGTTAGGGGGGAAGACCGTGTGCGTCGAAGTAGAGGTAGTTGATGCCCCCATCGACTACAATCTATTGTTAGGTCGTAGTTGGACTTATGCAATGCAAGCGGTGGTTGCTACAATCTTTCGAGTCCTACTGTTTCCACATGAAGGCCGAATAGTGACTATTGATCAGTTGTCCCTCTCTTGACCTGACCTAGCCTTGGGGGAATCCACGGTTCCCATGGTAGATAATCCTCAAGCCGGTGTCGTCAATATAGGAGTTGGTTTGTGCCCATCTTTGATGGGTACCTTTGATTACCCACCTCCTCAAGGCGATGTCAAATTTATATCGAACCACCACAAGGCTGAGATTTTCCATGTTTCGTCGTTTCGCATGACTTACTTTCAGGATCCGTGGACTCTTCCTTCTCCATCAGCCACGATGGATGAGACAGGGCAAGCTGGCATGGCCACGCCCTTGTCAACCGCTAAAGTAGCGTACTCTTTGGTGCAGCAAACTTCAGTTACTCTTGATCTGATTCCCACACAAGAGTTGGATCCACTCCTCGAGCCCATATGGGCTCAGGATTCTCTTACGGATATCGATTCGTTAGATTTAGTCTTGCCTTCTGATGAAGCTATAATCAAAGCAATGACTGGTCCGGACAAACCCTGGGATGATCTTCATCACAGATCATATTTCCTTCCAGAGTTACACCGAATTGCGGCAGGAGAATTCACTATCACCATGACGGGAGATCAACCTTGTCCCATTAACCTCTTAGCTACACAGGATATTTATGTTGAAGGAAATATGGTGACTATCGCTAAAACGATACCAATCAATATCTCCCGAAACCCTGGCATCGTGGAAAATGTCTTTGTCGGAGTGGATTGCTCCCCCGAGGAGATTCAGATTTACATTGATCTTTTTAAAGAATTCTGTGATGTTTTTGCCTGGTCTTACGAAGCGATACCTGACATTGACCCAAAAGAAACATCCGGCGAGACTGTATTTATGCTTTTCGATCTCGTCCGGATTAACTGAGAAAAGTAACCATTATGGAGTCTCCTTTAAGCCCTTTTCAGACTCCTTAAAGATGAAAAGATTGTCGAGTGACCTTGTTTCTTCACACTCGTTAAACTGGTCCAGAAGAACATTCCTTAAACGGGTCTCCTTTTAAGCCCTTTTCAGACCCTCTAAACTTGAAAAGATTGCCGAGCGATCTTGTGACCTTTCACGCTCGTTAAACTGAAATTTGAAGTCATGTCTGTCCGGCGGTAGTTTATCCCTTTTTCGGTCCGGATGGTCAACTGTATGAACAAAGGAATACTCTATTGAATTCCAATTCTTTAGAAGAGTATCCTCAGGTAAGATTTTATTCCTTTTTTGCGCCTGAGGGACTAAATCTACGAAAAAGAAACCCCCCTAGAGTCCATAGTTAAACTCTTTTCAGATTCCCTAAAATTGAAAAGATTGTTGAGTGACCTTATTCTTTCACACTCATTAAATAGTCCAGAAGAACATTCTTGACGGAGTCCATAGTTAAGCTTTTTTCAGACTCCTTAAAATTGAAAAAATAGCCGAGTGATCTTGTCCTTGTCACACTATTTAAAATGGTTTTGAATTGACGTCTAGTCGATACTAGTTTACCCCTTTTTTGAACCGACTAGACTATTGATGAAAAAGGTACCCTAATGGAGTTTCCTTTTATGCTTTTTCAGACTCTCTAAACATGAAAAATCACGGAGCTTCCCTTCTCTGGGCTCGTTAAAATTACATCGAAGGACGTTACGATTGTGTGTTCTATCAACCACATTTGCATCCTTTACCCATCATCCTAGTAACAGTTTGCTTTTGCGTCTTAACACCTTTGGCCACTGGAGGATTTTTCCCAAGTATTATTTCCTAGAACATCAGTCTTGTCCGTATGCCTTGAGCTCGTATGTTTTCTATGCTCGTTCCTCCACTGCAACGTAATATTCCTTTATTCTTTTTCAAAATATTCAAAAAGAACAAAAAAATCAAATATACCCCAAAAAGAGGATGGGAAAAGTATTTTCTTTATTGGCAGCATTATGAGTCTCCCTTGGATAAAAGCACATATGTCCGTTCGATTCATCAAACTTTGGGATGTAGTACGACCTTAGGAAGATTTGCTCGCTATATTGAGTTGTGTCCTCCACCGTTTGGTTACTCTTCCAAACATATGGACAGTTTGCGTTGCCTCCTGCTTCGTAGACTTATGATTAATAGATATGTTTCCTGAGTCTTATCACTTGTCATGCTATTGTCCAAGGGAAGTTTGTTACTTAGCCTGAGTCGGCCACTCTGCAATATGTCTCTTGTCTTCATACCCGGCCATCCTGAACATCCAATCAAGTCTTTGTTCGAAATCAATGAAGCCTTTAGTCCGATCATCAAGATTATCAAGTCCATAACCGACGAGCCATCGAAGACCTCTGGGTAGTGCAGTCGTACACTCATATTACACTCCTACCCGAGTCGTGAAGATTTTGAAGTTGTTGCTCGAGCTCTGAAGTACAACCATCAGGCCAAATCATCTTCTGAGAGATGGATACTTTCTATGTATATCTTTCTGATTTCGAGATGTAGCTCCGCTGTGTATTGTTCGCGACTACTCTTTATAGTTATTTGACATGGATCTACAGTGTATTTGATTGGTATCCATGGTCCTGATTTATCCCGAGCATGGGTATGCCCACCTCGGTGAGACATTTAATATTTTTTGCAGGGAGCACCTCCTGATTCCTGATTCCTGGGCTCACTCATTCAGCATATCAATACAGATTGGTAAAGAATTGGTAATGTATTTCGGCCATCAGATGCTCTTCTGACCTCACACATTAGGGGTTATCTGTTATAACCCTAAATTGCACCACACATGCTTACCTGGCATCAGGCCAACTCATATCCCTTCTTTTCCAAAAAACTACTGAACAACTCTTCTAAAAACTCCATTTTTAAAAAGCAAACTCTAGCAGGCCCACTATAGCCTGCGGGAAAATGCTAGTAGGCCCATTACATCCCGCGGGGCATCCGCTAGCAGGCCCACTACAGCCCGCGGGTGCCTTCAGAATCACAAAAAATGGAAATTTGTCGATGGGACAAAACAATTTGGATCAGTTAACTAGAACTCCCGGCCATGCATGGCCGAGAGTTCGTCCAAAACCCTAGCTCCTTCTAGCCTATAAAATAAGGGGTAGGGGTACTATTCAAAGGAGGAAAAATCATAGCAAAGAAACTCTGCCAAAATTGCCAAGTCCATTATTGTCCCAACCCTTTAGCCTTTCCTCAAGATTTAGGAGAAATTCAAGCAAAGCAGTTGGAGGAAAAAGAAGAGGAGGAGCCCAGGATCAGGATCGAGGAACGGTGGCTGGTCTCTGAAATCATTGTAAGTTGATTCATATTGATATTAATGAAAAAGATACTTTTCCCGTCCTGAATACATGAGTCTTGTCTATTTCATTTGATTTGTGTTTAATCTCTAACCCTCTAGTAGATCAATAGCATGCATGTGTAGTTTTTTCTTGATTGCAGGAAATCTTTTTGGAAGGAGCAACAGCAGCAAGGGGATAAAGGCTCAACGGAGGATCTACTTCAACCGTCGATAAAAAGGTTGGTTGATTCTTCCCATGTTTGCATGAGAAAAGGGGTTTTAGATTAGGGTAGAAGGTTAAAAGTTGTTTCTGAAGGGTCATGATCTGCATACAAGTTTAAATCCCTAGCTTGTTAGTCCATAGGGTAGAATACCCCATAACAACCACACTACAAATTTTTTTCCAAATAATTTGAACACAAAACCCAAATTGTGTGATATATATATGAATATTTGACCCATAATAGAATATAATGTCAACACAATGGTCAAATTAAACAAAACTATCAAACTATCTATCATACTAGGCCATACACAATAACCGAGGATAAGGAGGTAGAGGAGGTCAATATCAAGGTAGATGGGGGATACCAAAGAGGTTACCAATGTCATTATGGATGTATAAGATCTGATCAATCAATATCTGATAAGATATATTTCTTCTATTGATTTAAATAAGACCACATATTCTTAAGCTATCCTTTGAGGTACAAAATTGATCTCAAATTTTGAACATATGTGCAGTCGATGATCACTCCCTAGAAGATTGCCAAATTATGTTAGAAAATTTAAGAGATAGGATAAATTTCAATATCCTACAAAGAATTCCCTAGCATGAAGTCCTAAATTCCAATAAACTAAATGTGGTAACAATATATGGATCGGGAAAAAATGGAAATGCACCATTAAACAAAGTACCACAAATAAATCCTGTAAAGAAAGACAATTGGTACACAAATCCCCAAAAATAAAGACAAGTGATGGGAGAGGCAATTGACTTTTTTGACAATATAGGTTAATAATATAATCAACAAGAATCATGAAAAAATAGGTACTAGAAGCAATGAAGGTCGTAGTCCTAGATGAGTTTCTTAACCTATTAAAAGAAGAACAAATAGTCGTCAGATTGATAGAATTGGTGAACATCCTTAAAGAATGTAATATGAAATTATATCTTAAATTTATTTTGATATGCTAACTTTAATTTCCTACAAATTTATTAATTAAATAGACTTAATAAATTTTAATGAGAAATTAAGTTGACGAAAATTAAGAATAAAAAGCAATAAATAAGATAAATAACAACACGGTGTTAACCCACTTCACCGCTCATGGGATATGTCTCAGGGTTTGTTTCAAGTGGGAAAGTGATCCATTATAATGAAGGATAATACATCAAAATGGCCTTCTTACGTAAAAAATGATCTTCAACTTGCAAAAAATGATATTCAAAACTCTTCTAGGAAGACAGGAGAATTGTTGGAAACTTTCTCTATCTTATTTCTGCAAATAAAAAGGCTATATGGCCTTTATTCTCCAAAACCACTATAAAATACACCCTATAATCAATTACGGGCATAACCTACAACAAGTCAAAGTTCTGGTGTATTGGTAAAGTGCATGGTTTTTATAGAAAAGAGTGGGTTTGAACCCACCCATCACATTTTTATTGGGGGATATCCATGATTTTTGGGATATGATAATATATATCCATCACATCTATGTTTTCTATATCATATATATATCTGCAAAGTATAATAATAGGCCATATTACATGGGAACTCATGTCCACTTCAATTTGACTTATAAACCAAAAATTCCAGCCAACCAACTTTGCCAAAACATGCTCCACCACCATGCAGAAGATAAGACCAAGTGTCACGTATGTTTCTGAAAGCTCCACATGGTAGCCTCTAGTTGGTCCATGTGGTGCCACGTGTTATCTTTCCATGTGTCATATTTCCATGTGTCAGCTTGTGGGTCTTCCACATTTCAACATTTGGGTGTGCCATGTGTCAACCTATGGGTGTGCCATGTGTCAGCCTTTGGTTGTGCCACATGTTCTCCTTTTCCCCATGTTTTTCCTTCAACTTCCAAATGTCATAACATTTTCATATGGAGTTTGTTTGAGACCATTCAAGTTGTGTTGGAAATATCTTGACGAGATATTTGAGATGAAGAAATTTTAATCATATTTTGAAACCATAAATTTTGGATCGATTGTGGGAATACTCATATATCATAGTGCAAATAGGATTGAGAAACATGCAAGAACCTAGTACATCTCATAAAAGAAAATATCCATGACGATTATGATCTGAAAGTAAACCTATAATTTCAAGGGTGCCCGATTCCATAAGTAGTGGTTGACTTTGGATCACAAGTCAACATTCTCATGAAGGAAACATGGATCAAGATTGGAAAACCCAAATTAGTCAAATATAATTTCTTCCTAAAACTAGTAGATAAGATATTTGTTGAACCAATCATCATTTCAATAAGTGTAAAATTTGTCATCGTGGCTATACTAACAATGGTGGATTTCAAAGTGAATAATTTGGTCAAAGGTATCCCCACATACTCAGTGTTGGTTGATCAACCTTGGGGTAAAAAAATGAAAGAAGCCATTTCCCTCAAAAAATTATAGGATTAAACTCAAAGGGATTGGGAAAACTATTTTTATCATACCATTGTATCCTAGCGATAGAAAACTGGGGATGGAAACCTAGGAAGAGGCTAGTGATGTTAGAAAATTATATCAATTTATCCAAGGTGATAAAGAGGACATCGAATCAAATTCAAGAGGAGAATTATTACATCGGTCACTCTTGTTGATAGGTCAAACTCAAATACCTAACTTTAAAAATGGTATAATGGTATATTGGGAATTATGATTCAAAAGCAAGAGAGTTATAAACAGTTGAATCTATACCCAAAGAGAACTTCTTTTTTTGATTTTCCATAAAATTGGTCCCTATTGTATATGAAAAGAAAATCAAATAGAATATGAGATTAATCCATACATATATAAAATTGACCTCAATTCCCCTATTATGATTTAAATAATGTGAGTCACCTTCAATCCATATTGATGAGGTGTTGAATATGGTTGGTGAACAATGTTGAATAAAAATATTGGTGCATACATTTATAGGACAATATACCCTATAGTGGGACACACACACCTCAATTATACACACGTGGACCATGGAAATTTCAATTTTTTTTTAATGATTTAGTGGGAAAATTATTTTTTCCATAGCTAACATAGTCAAGTTCAAGTGAGGGTTTGACCCTCTAGCTCACATTGAGTATTATGAGAGATAATGGAGAATAATTGGGTACATTGATGAATGGTTATGGCCTCATATGTTCCCAGGCATGATGGATGATTTACCTTACAAGTGGTACAAGATGGAAGAGAGAAGGGGAGAAACATATACATGCAAACAAATTAAATAAAATTTCATGAAATACTTTTCCTTCACCCTAGTAGAATCCAACCTCTTGGAAGAAATCTTCAAGATAATGTTTTTTTTCAATGAACTGAAGAAGCCAACTAATGGGTGGTTAATACAAATAAAAATCTCATCAATAGAAATAACCCATGAACCAAGACACACAATTTTACTATGATGTAAGCAATCACATGAGAAACACATTTCAACCATGCACATCTCACATATTACCTGAAATAAATGAAGCATTCCATTGAAATAATCACCACATGAGCAGAAAATACATTATCTCGCATAAAAATTCTATAAATACAACCATCATGATCAATGAAACCTCCATATAAACATAAATATTTAAGTTCTAGGATGGAGGAATAAATCTCTAACAAGTTTCAAAGACCCCTACTTCACTAGAATGAAAAAATTATCGGACATTCTCTATTCCACAAAACATCGAAGTAATTTTGCCATTTAATTTGAAATAACTAGCTCCAATGTTAGGAAGATTGAAGACTAAAGCATGAAAAACATAGACTAACAAAACTTTCAAGAAACAATAGGTGAAAGGATTAAATCCTCATAGGAAACAATAACCAAATAGTGTCTGGGGAATTATTGGCTTGACATCAAGAAATTGACTAGTGCCAACATAATATTGAGAAAAGAAACCCTAATATTAGAGGAAAATAATATCAGGATGATCACTAAGGGTTTCAATCTTATATAAGTTCACATGATATTGACCCAAGGAATCCTGATTCAAAAGACAATGGGCGAAAAAATAAGGATTCCTCACCCATACGAGCCTCATGGAGAAATGAGAGTGGTAATAACATACCACTCACCAAGAACATCCATAAAATGTTCATCTATATTAGCTATGTAGTGGTATGACATTGTCTCGATGAAAACTACTAAAGATGTCACGAGTGAAATTCCCCCGGCTTTGAGAAAGAACCCATATCCTATGAATCACATAGGAATGGATGAAGACGTAGCACACACCATCAACACTTACCTCAATACTTCAGTTTGAAATATTCTAACAAGTGTGTTGACCAACTAGCATGAACCACTAGTACAACCAATACTAAAACAACCAACACCCTAAGTGTCCCAATACAACAAAAATAAATATAATTATTATAATTTTTTGGAATTTCAATTTTGTAAATTTATGTATTTCCAAGATCCCGCTTCCTTATGACAAAGAATGATTTGAGGATGGGGGAGATGTTGGAGGTCCTAATAAGCTAGTTGATTAGGCCAATTAGTTGACCAAATGTAATATGTTAGTTGACAAAAGAGATAATCTAAGTAAGTCATTTTGGTTGACCAATGGGATACATAAAATGATTGATGTAGTTAGAGTAGTTGTATATACCTTCCACTATTATCCATGTATAAATAGGTATGATCATATGATGTAACTAGTGGTGCTTGATCTTCTATAATAGAATACTACCTATTGTTGGTTCCACTACTACTTTTATCATTTTCCTCCTTCTATGCATGCAAGTTTTTATATTACTTCTAGACTACTTCTATATATTATGTTGTGTGACACACTACTAGTAACTTCTATGTGTAATCCATTACATTACAACATGGGTGGAAGAAATCACAGAGCTATTAGGGACAAATTGGTCAATTCATTGATTGAGTAGAACCAAAAGGAAATATATATTCATGTGCCATACTATGTGTGGGAGAATATATGGAGAAGGGCCTCTTGGAGGCACTAACAATTAATATGGATGGTTAGATTCCCTAAGAATTTCTATACTATGAGTATCTTCCCTTCAAGTGCAACTCTTGTCATGAGTATGGGCATTTTGCTAAAAGTTTACCAATGATTCAAGAGGAAAAATATCCTTAAAAAATACCTATGAAACTCTCTATTGAGATAGAATAGAATCCATTTAGTATAATAAATAGTAATATTATAAAATAATAGACTAAGTAGTCATGTAAATGAAAGAAAAATCAAGAAGGAAGATCCAAAGAGAAGAAAAATACATACAATGCCCATGAAAATCTAGAAGACACAAAGAAGGAGAGTGAGGAGGCATAAAAACATAAATCAAAAAAACAATTGGAAGATGGAACGTAGACTCCCAAGTTTCAAGAGGATCAAGAGGATACTCTAGAACAGGAAAGAACCCTAAAAACCCCACTAGAGGGTGAAAAAAAGAGCACCCATCCATTTCTAAAGTCATCAGAATCAAAATCCAAAGAAACAAAGATACACAACTCAGTGAACACTCCTCCAACTCTTGGGGGAGAATCCCAAGCATATGTAGAGTCATGTTGCTAAGTAGCACAGGCCCACAAACTAATTATCTCTCCCTCAATTCTATAATATTCCTACAACAATGCTCTAAGAAAGAAGGAATCTCCACCTCTCACAAGAGGGTGGGAAACTAATTGAGAAAACCAAGAATTGGAAGTAAAATAAAACAAAGGACAATATACTTAGTATTAACTTGTTTCTACATAATCATAATTTGTGGGATTCGTGTAGTTTTTGTATCTTAGTCCCTACTTCTATAATGTTTCACTGAGTATTTTTTTATCATTCCACTATATAACATAATAAACATGTCAGATATATTTTTGGCAAGAACTAACAATTTAGCAACAAGGAACAAGGGGTTCAAACCCATCCTAGAATGGTAATTCAAAAAACACCCTCCAAAAAGAATGTAAACATTTTAAATTACTTTTCATTTACAAAGGACAAGAAATATTATCAAATGTCAAAAGAAGGGTCATATTTTAACTAACCCATCAATGTATTCTCTTCCAATGCTTGGTTAGCCTATGAGAATTGGTTCATCACACAATAATTTTATTTGGAATCTAAAGACTAAAATGATCTCTATTCTTCTTGGTTCTTATATATTTTGTGATGCAATGTGTTATCTCTCTGTAAAGTTAGTTCGACTGAGAAAGAAATGACAAAGGCAACCTACAAACCAAGTTTGAGATCCGGAACTAGCCTTTCAGACTTGTAGAGGGCTCTCTCGGGAGACTTTGTCTTGGTACAGGATATGGCTTTAAGTCATCAGCTATATTTAACACCTTTGAATAATAAGGTTTGGTTTTATTGGCGCAAGAGAGTGAGACCTTGGGCTACGGAGTTGATTCAAGAAAACTATAGAAACAAATAAATCGGTGAATGAACTTGAGAGGATAAAGGCTAAGCGATAAACATTCTTTAGCTTAAAATCGTGGTATGTGGCGAGGGGGAAACAACACATGAAATAACTCGGAGCACCTCTGAGGATGAATTCAGAGTTAACTTAGAGGAAAATAGTTTGTCTGAATGGCGCGAATCCCAGGCCACCGTGCAGCGAATCCCAGGTTCAAAATTATGTTTTGATTCAGATAGAAACAAATATGAATAAGGAATACAAGAAGTACATACGCAAAGAAAGGAAACT
>ML837499.1:21194-45601 GCA_009831015.1 Picea engelmannii | reverse complement strand
AATGGAAGACAACATTAAAGACAAATGAAGGTTTGTTTGAATGGCTAGTCATGCCATTTGGATTGACAAATGCTCCAAGCACATTTATGAGGTTGATGAATGAAGTACTGAAGGACTTCATAGGTAAATTTGTCATTGTATATTTGGATGCTATATTAGCTTTCAACAAAGCAAATGAAGAACATTTAAAGCACTTGACATTAGTGATGAGGAGATTGCAACAAGAAAAGTTGTTAATAAACTTGAAGAAAAGTTCCTTTATGAAGACATAACTCATATATTTGGGTTTTGTGATCTCTTCAAATGAATTGAAGATGGATCCAGAGAAGGTGAGAGAAATCAAAGAATGGCCGTCACCAAAGAGCATATTTGAGGTGAGAAGTTTCCACGGGTTAGCAAGTTTTTTTAGAAAGTTTATCAAAAACTTTAGTGGTATATGTGCACCCATGATGGATATGTTGGACAACTAAGAGGCGGGGGGGGTGAATCAGTTGTTACCATGCTTAAACAATTTTGCTTATTTTAAACTCTTTACAAAGCACTCAATGACAATCACAATAATGCAGGGAGGTAAGCAATAGAATATTCAACATCAATCACACACATGAAATATACAGAGACATATATTTCCCGAGGAAACCCATAAAGGGAAAAACCTCTTCTTCTTGATATGATAAGTAATCTTTATTTTCTGTACATTATCATTCTTATGAGCACCATCTCATTGTGAGGTTACCACCTCTGTTTTGCAAGGTGCAACTTGCTGAGAGCACCAAATCTATGGTTTCTCTAGCACCCACTAGAAGGAAGCACCAACTCCCTAAGTGTTCCAACACCAAATGGATGGAAGCACACACTTTCAGTTGCACAGGAACCGACCTGTATAACAGAGAACAATAGTTCTCCCTTGCACCACCCTACCACCCTAGTTTTTCTGGCTGCAACCAGATGGAAGCTACAACTCCCTATGTTCAAGAACCCACTTGAAACTCTGAGGACACCAATCCTGCCTAGCACCTCCCATACCACCCTGAAATATAAATATTTGCTTTCTACAACTTTATCACAATGACACAACATTTATCTATGGCTTACCAGTATCATCATTGTTCTGCTACCTTTCTCTGTTCTGCCTGCATCAGTGTCTCTCTCCTCGTGTCTGCTGCACTTTCTGTTCTTCTCTCAGATATGCATTTTTGTTCCTTTCATCTTCTACGCTTTAGCTCCTACACACCACATGCTTCTACCCGCATGAATCACACTCAACAACAACCATATCTCTTCTCTGTTTTGTGTTTTTATACTCTCTTTGCACCTTCTGCATCCCTCATGCACAATGCCTCTGCATGCTTTTTACAGCATCACTGTTATGCCCTACCGATTGTTTCCTGCAACTCTTCCTCACTCCTACATAACTCCACAACAGAATCCCATCACTTCATTGTTCTTCATACTTTTCTCACATCGAGTCATCTCCTGATCATCATGGAAACTCTTCATCTTCCTTGGCAGTTAGATCCATGCGTTCATCATCACTAGGATATATGCTGAGATTCGTTGCCTTCTCTAGCAGTGCGACTCTTTGTCTACTCTGTCATAGTCAAGCTTATCCTCTCTGTTGCAGTAACAGACTTCGACACTTTTCAATCTGTCAATTGTCTCTATGATGAGTCTTCATTCCACTGGCAGTTACCTTGAGACTCTTCAGCTTCTCTGGTGATCACCCTCCATCTCCTCGAGTTCTCTGGCCGATGAAATCACTTCGTTTTGGCAGTTATAGCCAGTCAATTATGGCATCTTTGGCTTCTAATCCCCTTCCTTCACGTGACCTTTGGCGGTGACCAAATGCCTATTCAAAAGGTGCTTCCCAAGCTTCGTTTAGTGAGCACTAGCTCCTTTTTCATGATATGACCTAGGGCTATGAACTTCATGTGACCACATGATTGCAGGCGCATCCATAGGCGATTTGAGGGAAACTCGCTTTACATCCCGCAATTCACTACGAGCCTCCAGGCATCCTTTATCCAAAAGCGTGGTTTCAATTGTGACCCTCTCATGAGAAATTAAGGCCTAAGCATGTTTTGGCTCCACAATGGAGCACGACCATCGATCTCACAATATTGGCGGTGCTCTTGAATGAACGGTTTAGATCTGTCCTCTCAAGTCTGTAGAGGTGGAACCTAGAAACGCTATCTCCTTCCCTTCTCTTCTATTGATGTGACCACTGGATATGACCAAAACCCTATTTGAAAAGACATTTCGTGATTTCGACGATCTCCGTTGTAAAGCCTAGAGACATGTTAGCTCCTCCCTTAACCTTCATCAATGTGACCACCAGCTGTGACCAGGGGCCAAGCAAGAGGGGTGCGTCATGATTTCTCATATCGCGAAATCCTACTATGAGTTGCCTCAAAACTCCCAACTCACGAAACTCTGAAATGCTTCATATCAGATCAATGATCGAGATCTCTCGGTGATCCGACGACCTAGATCATTTCGCGACTTCGTATATCACGAGTTCCTGCTACGAGTTCCCTCAAAACTCCCAACTCGTGAAACTCTAAAATGCTTCATGTCAGATCAACGGTTGAGATCTCTCGATGATCCGACGGCCCAAATCATTTCGCGACTAAGCATATTGTGAGTTCGAGGATGGCTCTTGGCCATTATCCTCTTTGAAGGTATACTGGATCCAACGGTTGCTAATCATACGTTCTCCGATCAAACAGATGAGGTCTAATCTCCTCCTTTGCACGCTCCTCCTGTCTAGACTTTGATATGACGACCATCAATTATTCGGGATTGGTGATCCAATGACCACTGTCGCTCCTCCTCTTGAGCTTACGCATCCTCTCGACTTGGAATAATTTCTAAGTGTCAAAGGTTCTGTGACCTTTGATCCTTTTGTGAGCCTTGATGCATGGGACTCGTCTAGGCTTCTGAGAATTCTATCTCTCCTGAGCTTTGGTAATGGTCCTGACACACACTTGCACTCTGCGTGAAACTCTGTGCTATTCCTCCTGAGCTTCTTGAGCTTGCTCTTCTGTGTCTTTGTTGTTGTTCTTGCTATGCACACTCTGCCTATAAACCTGCCAACACTGTTGTTGTTCTTTCCATCAATGGAAAGCACACTCTGCCTGTAAACATGCCAAAAATCTCCCCCTTTGTCATCGATGGAAATCGTGAATGGCTGCACTATCCTTCTTAGACCTCCAACTTTAGCATTCAGACCAGACCTTTTCTCCCCCTTTGACATCAATGTCAAAGAAAACATGCTCCCCATAAGCGGTTGTAGTATTGTGCGGAGGTATCATATATTCAATCAATACATACTCCCACTGACAGGATGGACTCTCTTAGGTTGATAACGGGGTCACGCCCAAATTATGATGAAGATATTCAAAAGGTGTCTTGGCTAGGGGTTTAGTAAAGATGTCTGTGATTTGTTATGTGGAAGGAATGTAATTCAGCTAAACAACTTTGTTTGTAACCTGTTCTTTGAGAAAATGATACTTTATTGGGATATGTTTCATCTTTGAATGGAAAATAAGATTCTTCGAGACACTAATGACACTGGTGTTATCACAATGAAGTGGAATGGGGTCAGTATAAGTTACCTTCAAATCTGCAAGAGTTTGTAACATCCATAAAATTTGAGTGCAACAAGTAACAACAACAATGAACTCTGCCTCTGTAGTGGATAATGAGATAGATCCTTGTTTTTTACTAAGCCATGCTACTAATGAATCACCTAAGAAGAATGCACCTCCACTGGTGCTCTGTCTCTCATCCAAACAGTTTGCCCAATCAACATCTGAATATGCAGTTAATTGTAAGTTCTGATTTCTAGGATACCAAAGAACATAAGTCATTGTACCCTTCAAATATTTGAAGATCCTCTTGACAACTGCTAAATGACTTTGTTTAGGGGCATACTAATAACGGCCTACCATTCCAACATCCTACATTATATTAGGACGAGATGTTGTGATATACATAAGACTGCCTATCATTGATCGATATGTTCTTTGATCAACATCAGGTGAAATATCATCTTTACTGAGCTTGCAACCAACCACCATAGGTGTGCCAACATGAGAGGAATCTTCCATCTAAAACCTCTTTAACATCTTTTTCAAATACTGTTCTTGAGAGATAAATATCCCTGCAGAACTCTGATTGATTCATAAACCAAGAAAATATGACAGTTCTCCTATCATGGACATCTCAAACTCAGTCTGCATTGAATTAGAAAACCATTGAGCTGAAAGGTCATTAGTGAATCCGAAGATAATGTCATCTACATAAACCACAACAACCAATAAATCATCACCTTCAGATTTTATATATAGATTAATGTCAACAATACCTTTCTTAAACCCTTTCTCCTGTAGAATTTTGTCTAGACTATGATACTAGGCTCGTGGTGCCTGTTTCAGTCCATATAATGCCTTTTTGAACTTATAGACATAGTTAGGATTATCTGTCAATGAAAATCCTTCAGGTTGCTCCATGTATACTTCTTCTTCTAGGTCTCCATTAAGAAAAGCTGACTTAACATCCATATGATATACTTTAAAGTTCTTATAGCATGCATAGGCTAGAACCATTCTGATGGCTTCCAATATTTCCACTGGTGCAAAAGTTTCATAAAAATCTTGTCCTTCAACTTGTGCATACCCCTTACAAACCAATCGGGCTTTATTCTTAACAATTTGTCCTTGTTCATTTATTTTATTCTTAAACAACCATTTGGAGCCAATTACATTCTTATCTGCAGGTTGAGGAACAAGTTCCCAAGTATAATTCTTCTCATTTTGATCCAGTTCCTCATTCATTGATTTTAACCAATTTTCATCTTCACTAGCTTCATTGAAGTTCTTGGGTTCCACTATGGATATGAAGGCTATATGTGATTGCTCAATGTTTTTGATTATCCTTCTCCTGGTTTGTACACCTTTTTCTTTCTCACTAATTATCCGACTTGCAAGATGATTCTTTTGAGTAATTATGGATGAAGAATTTTATGTTGTCTGTTGATTTGAGTCTTCCTGAGTATTTGCATCTTCATCCGACTCAGAGTCTTCTTGTTCTGATTCTTGGACCTATTCAGCTTCAACTTCACCTATATCCTCTGCTGTTGATTCAATATTTCTCACCTCTCTTACTGGGACTCCTTCATCAACTTTTATGTCAATACAATCAACCAATTTATGCAGCCTCTTATTATAGCATCTGTATTCTTTACTGTTTGTAGCATACCCTAAGAAGATGCATTCATCAGCTCCGTCATCATACTTTCCAAGGTTCTCATTATTATTCTTTATGTAGCACTTACTCCCAAAGACTTTGAAGTGTTTGATTGAAGTAGGTCTTCCATGCCACAATTCATAAGGTGTTTTGTCACTGTGTGGTATGAGGTGAGCTTTATTAAGAATATGGACTGTTGTGTGTATTGCTTCTACCCAGTAGGTTTGATCAATGTTCTTCTCATTCATCATTGACCTGGCCATTTGTTGAACTGTTCTGTTTTGCCTCTCAACTACTCCATTTTTTTGTGGGGTTCCTGGGATTGTGTATTCTCTTTTGATCCCATGTTTATCACATAACTCATTGAAATCACTTGACATAAATTCTCCTCCTCTGTCTGATCTCACAACCTTTAATCTGTTGCCTATTTGATTCTCAGTTAAAGCCTTAAATATTTTAAATTTCTCAAATGCTTCATCTTTTTCTCTGATAAAAGCAACCCAAGTAAGTCTGGAGTAATCATCAATGATCAACATAAAGTAGTTTTCCTTCCCTATGCCTTCCTGTCTTTATGGTCCACATAAATCCATATGAACTAATTGGAGTGGTTTCTTTGTTGAAGTAGAGCTCTTGGATTTAAACTGTGTCCTCGTTAGCTTTCCTACTTGGCAGGGTTTACACACAAAGTCTTGTGGCTTTGATATTCTTGGAAGATCTTTTACTGCCTCAAGATTTTTGAGCTTGATTAAGTGGTCAAAGTTTAGATGTCCAAGTCTCCTATGCCATAACCAGCTTTCATCATGTTTGCTTAGATGAAACTCTTCTTTATTTTCTTTCAGCACATATACATTATTTACCGTCCTTATGCCTTTAGCCACCACTTGTCCTGAGTTTACAGAGTTTATCTTGCAATCCTTGGAAGTGAACACTACTTCACATCCCCTATCACACATTTGAATTACACTAAGAAAATTATGTTTCAACTCATCTACAAGCATAACATCTTGGGCTTTTCCTTTACCATTACTCAAACTCACCATCCCTTTACACTTGATTTTACCAGGAGCATCATTTCCAAAAGTTACATTTCCTGATTTGCTTTCACTTAGAGACATAAACTTACTTTTGTCTCCCGTCATATGTTTGGAGCATCCACTATCAATATACCAGGGGTTCTTTTGTCTTTGAGATGACAACACTAATCCACACTTGTCATTCTCTTTATTCTTCCAAACCTTGATGTTTTCAGCAGAGGGATTCATAGTTCCGTAAGCGATAGTCTACAACTTTATGTCCATAATTATGGCAGGTGTAACATTCTGGTTCATTGAATAAAGGATCATAACGATTGTTATGATTAACTTGTGTCCTTTTTCCATCCATCACATGATTTGTAGTCTGTGATTGTTTGTTACTTGGTTGTCTCATTCTTTGTTGTGGAAGATATCTATTCCTTGAGTGTTTTGATTGCTCATATCTAAATCTTAAAGAAAAATTTACAACTTTGTGACCAATGTTAGAAAAGAAAAAACAATATCCATAGAAAAATCCTTTGTACCTGGAAAATGGTTGTCTTCTTTGAGCAGATCGATTTCTTCCATGCTGATGATTTCTTTTTTCTACAGATTCAGTTCTGGTAGTTTTTCTTTCACTCTTCCTTGGCGACTGATTATCTTCCTTGTTTCTCCATATTTGTTGTTGTCAATGAATGTAGATTTGACAAACTCGATGGAATCTTTGTTGCTTGGATGACTACAACTTGATCCTTCTTCATAACCCAAACCAGTTTTCAAATTTGGATTCCTTTGCTAATTCAGAATGGTGGTTAATCCTTCCGAGGCTTTAATGCTTGGAAGATTTTGGAGATACAATGCTTTGAACTTCTCCATCTCTTTTCTGGTCTTTACTACCTCTTCTTCCAAGGCTTCATATCTTGCCTTCTTCTCTGATAACTGTTGTTTCAGAATGTCCTCTATTTTCTTTTCCTCTTCTAACTCCAACTTTAGCAAGGCAAAGTCTTCATTAGGTTTTTTTGCATTCTTTTCAAACTACATTAACACCTGTTTTTGTTTTCTTTTCTCGAGTCTGAATCTGTCAATTTCTTCTAAGGCATTGATTAGTTCACCTTCCATATCAAGCACAACTTCTTCATCATTAACATCACTTCCTGTGTTTTGATTATCATAGTCCTCTTTGGCCATAAGCACAAATTCATTAACCTTATCTTCACAAGAAGAGTCACTATCTGTGTCTTCTGAAGAGTCATCATTGTTTACACATAAACTTTTCTTTTTACCAAATCTCCTGGATTTGTACTTCTTTTCACCTTCAGAATTCTAATCCTGCTTATTGTGTGGACACTTAGATGAAAAGTGACCAATATTTCCACAATTAAAACACTTGAAGGGCAACTTGCCCTGATACTTGCCCGATCCATTCTTTAGTCTTCTCACAAAATTTGCTTCAATTTCATCAGGCTCATATTCCTCATTCTTATCTGCTTTAAAACAAGCTTCTCTAGTGTTGGATTTATCTTTACCTATCCTCATTTCATATGCAGTCAACGATCCTAGAAGTTGATCAAAAGACAGATTTTATATCATTAAGTTCTTCTATAGCAGAGACCTTTGGGTTGAACCTATCTAGTAGAGATCTCAGAATTTTCTGAACTAAAGAGGCTTCCTCAATTTTATCACCAAGAGATTTCATTGCATTTACTAGTTCTTCAACTCTCAGAAAGTACTTTCCAATAGTTTCATCTTCTTTCATATGTAGTTGTTCAAACTATACTTTGTAGGTTTGAAGTTTGGCATCCTTTACCTTCTCATTACCTTCATAACTGCTAATAAGTTTGTCCCACATTTCTTTGGAAGTTTCTAAGTGCATAACTTTTACAAATTCTACTTTTGCAAGCCCACTCAGAATAACATTCATAGCCTTAGCATTGAAGCTGAATTCTAGATTGTCATCCTTATTAGCTAGTACAACTGGCTTTACATAACTAGTCTCTACCACATCCCAGACATCTGCACCTAAAGCGATTATGTAGGTTCTCATCCTAACTTTCCAAAAGGCAAAGTTTGTTCCATTGAACAGAGGGGCCTTGTTTGTTGAAGTTCCTTCACAGCTAGTCATGTTTAAGCTCTAGGATCTACCCTTAGATAAAAGGGGTCGGCTCTGATACCAATTGTTGGACAATTGAGAGGGGGGGGTGAATCAATTGTTATCGTGCTTAAACAATTTTTCTTATTTTAAACTCTTTACAAATCACTCAATGACAATCACAATAATGAAGGGAGGTAAGTAGCATAATATTCAACATCAATCACACACATGAAATATACATAGTTAGATATTTCTTGAGGAAACCCATGAAGGGAAAAACCTCTTCTTCTAAATATTATAAGTGATATTTATTTTTTGTACATTATCATTCTTATGAGCACCAGCTCATTGTGAGGTTACCACCTCTGTTTTGCAAGCTGCAACTTGCTGAGAGCACCAACTCTCTGGTTTCTCTAGCACCCACTAGATGGAAGCACCAACTCCCTGGTTTCTCTAGCACCCACTAGAAGGAAGCACCAACTCCCTAAGTGTTCCAGCACCAACTGGATGGAAGCACCAAGTTCCACTCGCACAGGCACCGACCTATATAACATAGAACAATAGTTCTCCCTTGTACCACCCTGCCACCCTAGTTTTTCTAGCTGTAACCAGATGGAAGCTACAACTCCCTGTGTTCAAGCACCCACTTGAAACTCTGAGGATACCAATCCTCCCTAGCACCTCCCTACCACTCTGAAATATAAATCTTTGCTTTCTACAACTTTATCACAGTGAAACAACATTTATCTATGGCTTAATAGTCTCATCACTGTTTTGCTACCCTTCTCTGCTATGCCTGCATCAATGTCTCTCTCCTCGCGTCTGCTGCACTTTCTGTTCTTCTCTCAGATATGCATTTATGTTCCTTGCGTCTTCTATGCTTCAACTCCTTCACACCGCATGATTCTACCCACATGAATCACACTCAACAACAACCATATCTCTTCTCTGTTTTTCATTTTTATACTCTCTGTGCACCTTCTGCATCCCTCATGCGTAATGCCTCTGCATGATTTTTACAACATCATTGTTCTACCCTACCGGTTGTTTCCTGTAACTCTTCCTCACTCCTACATAGCTCCACAATAGAATCCCTTCACTTCACTTCACTTCACTGTTTTTCATACTTTTCTCACGTCGAGTCATCCCCTGGTCATCATGGAAACTCTTCATCTTCCCTTGCGTTTAGCTCCATGCGTTCATCATCACTAGGTGATATGCTAATATTCTTTTCCTTATATGGCAGTGCGACTCTTTATCTACTCTGTCATAGTTGATCTTATCCTATCTGTTGCAGTAACAAACTTCGACACTTTTCAATCTGTTAATTGTCTCTATGATGAGTCTTCATTCCACTGGCAGTTACTTTGAGACTCTTCAGCTTCTCTGGTGATCACCCTCCAGCTCCTAGATTTCTATGGCCGATGCAATCACTTCATTCTGGCTATTACAACTAGTCAATTATGGCTTCTTTGGCTTTTAAGCCCCTTCCTTCACGTGACCTCTAGCAGTGACCAAACGCCTATTCAAAAGGTGATTCCCAAGTTTCATTTAGTGAGAGCTATCTACATTTTCACAATATGAACTGGGGCTATGAAATTCACATGACCACATGATTGCAGGCGCATCCATAGGTAGTTTTAGGGAAACCTGCTTTATGCCCCGCAATCCACTACGAGTCTCCACGCGTCCTTTCTCCAAAATCGTGGTTTCAATTGCGGCCCTGTCATGAGAAATTAAGGCCTGAGCATGTTCTGGCCCCGTAATGGAGCACGACCGTCGATCTCATGATCTTGACGGTGCTCTTGGATGGATGGTTCATATCTGTCCTCTCAAGTTTGCGGAGGTGGAACCTAGCAACGCTAGCTCCTTCCCTTCTCTTCTGTTGATGTGACCACTGGATGTGACCACAACCCTATTCAAAAAGGAATTTCATGATTTTGATGATATCCATTGTAAATCCTAGCAACGTGCTAGCTCCTCCCTTAACCTTCATCAATGTGACCACCGGATATGACCAGGGGCCAAGTAAGAGGGGTGCATCGTGATTTTGCATATCGTGAAATCCTGCTATGAGTTGCCTCGAAACTCCCAACTTGCGAAACTCTGAAATGCTTCATATCAGATCAACGGTTGAGTTCTCTCAGTGATCCGACAACCTAGATCATTTTGCAACTTCGCATATCGCGAGTTCCTGCTATGAGTTCCCTCGAAACTCCCAACTCGTGAAACTCCAAAATGCTTCATATCAGATCAACGATTGAGATCTCTCGGTGATCTGACGAACCATATCATTTCGTAACTTCACATATTGCGAGTTCGAGGATGGATCTTGGCCATTATCCTCTTCACAGTTATAATGGATCCAACGGTTGCTATTCCTACACACTCCGATTTGACGATTGAGGTATAATCTCCTCCTCTGCACGCTCCTCATGTTTGGACTCTGATCTGACGACCATCGAGTATTCGAGATTGGTGATTCAATGACCACTGTTGCTTCTCCTCTTGAGCTTACGCATCCTCTCGAATTGGAAGGATTTTTAAGTGTCAAAGGTTCTGTGACATTTGATCCTTCTGCAAGCCTTGATGTATGGAACTCGTCTGTGCTTTTGAGAATGCTATCTCTCCTAAGCTTTGGTAATGGTCCTAATGCACACTTGTGCTCTGCGTGAAACTCTACGATATTCCTCCTAAGCTTCTCGAGCTTTCTCTGATATGTCTTTGCCGTTGTTCTTGCTATGCACACTCTGCCTGTAAACCTGCCAACATCGTTGATGTTCTTGCCATCAATGACAAGAACACTTTGCCTGTAAACATGCCAACATGATACTGTTAAGAAGAAACACAAATATTTTAATTGGACAAAGGAGGCTAAGAAAAGATTCAAGGAGTTGAAAAAGAATATAACAAAACAACCAATTTTGGTTTTATCCAATTTTGGAAAAACATTTCAGGTGAGGTGTGATGCAACTGGAATAGCCATTGGAGCAGTTTTGAGTCAAGATAATAGGCCAGTTGCTTATTTTAGTGAAACATTGAATGACGCTAAGGAGAAATATTCTACATATGACAAGGAGTTTTATGCAATGATTGAAGCTTTGAAGAAATGGAGACATTATTTAATTCCAAAAGAGTTTGTCTTGTATAGTGATAATCAAGCTTTACAATTTATTACTAGGCAAGAGAAGTTGAATCAGAGGCATGCTAAGTGGGTAGAATTCATGCAGAATTTTACTTTTGTCATTAAACATATTTCTGGAAGTGCTAATAAAGTTGCAGATGCTTTGAGCAGGAGGAATTTGGTTATGCATGAATTCCAAGTGAAGACCTTAGGGTTTGAGAACCTTAAGGAAATGTATCAGGAAGATCTAGATTTTAAGGAGGCTTATGAAGCATATGAAAATCCTTTGTTGAGGGATAACAACTCATGGGCATAATATTTGATCCAAGATGGGTTGTTATTTAAAGGAATCCAATTGTGCATACCAAGATGATCAATGAGAGATAATTTGTTGAAAGAAAAACATAGTGGAGGTCTAGCTGAACATTTCGATCATGACAAAACATTTGCACAACTAAGTAGTTTGTATTATTGTCCAGGTATGAGGGCAGATGTGAAGAAATTTGTAGATTGATGTAAGATTTTTCAACATGCAAAAGGAAAGAGACAAAATACTGGTTTGTATCAGCCATTGCCTATTCCAAAAAGGCTTTGGGATGTTATTAGTATGGATTTTGTATTGGGATTACCTAGAACCCAGAAGGGAAGTGATTCCATATTTTTTGTGGTCGATAGATTTTCTAAGATGGCACATTTCATACCTTGTCAGAAAACAAATGATGCTACACACATAGCCAATTTGTTTTTCAGTGAATTTGTGAGATTACATGGATTGCCCAGAAGTATAGTCTCAGACAGGGATACTAAGTTTGTAGGACACTTTTGGAGGAATCTATGGAGGAGGATAGGAACTAACTTATCTTTTAGTTCAACATATCACCCTCAGACAGACGGACAGACTGAAGTGGTGAAAAAGAGTCTGGGAAATTTGTTAAGGAGTTTAGTCACTGAACAAGGTCGTCAGTGGGATCAGATTCTAGCACAGGCAAAATTTGCATTTAACAATTCAATTAATAGAAGCACTGGAAAAAGTCCATTTGAGATAGTATATGGAAGACAACCAAGAGGGATTGTAGAATTGAGAGATTTGAAACAAGATGAATTCAAGAGCGCAGGAGCAGAAGATTTTTCTACAGAAATGCAAAGACTTCATGATCAAGTTAAGAAACAGATACATGATAGTAATTAGAAGTATAAGGACAGAGTTTATCAGAAAAGAAGGGAAGTTCAATTTGAAGTGGGAGATGAAGTTTTAGCTCATTTGAGGAAGGAGAGGTTTCCAAGAAGAACATACAATAATTTGAAGATGAAGAAGATAGGACCATCCAAGATCATTATAAAATTTGTAGCAAATTCTTATGAGATAGAGTTGTCAGACAATGTTGGAATATCACCGATATTCAACATTGCAGATTTGTATCCTTATAACAGAGATGACACAGAATAATTGGATGATCAGGAAGAGATTCAATGGGAAGAACAGATGCCTACACTAGAAAAACCTCAGATGGAGAAAATATTAGAACAAAGAGTTGGAAGAAAAACCAGAAGAAAGATGCATCCTGAATATTTGGTAAAGTGGA
Source organism: Picea engelmannii (assembly GCA_009831015.1). Lineage (NCBI taxonomy): Eukaryota > Viridiplantae > Streptophyta > Pinopsida > Pinales > Pinaceae > Picea > Picea engelmannii. The sequence continues at coordinate 32,539 of ML837499.1, read as the reverse complement.
AAGATCACCCTGTGGAAGATTCAAGTTGGGTAACTGAACCTAATATTTTGAAGCATGGAAAAACAATGCAAGAGCTCATGGATAGGAGTCCATGAATATTTTGGCCAGAGGAGTATGATGCATGAGCATTTATATCACATCAAAAGGAAGCGGAGGTGGAAGCGAAGTCGACACCTCAATCGACACCTCAACGCATCGAAGGAGACAAAACCAACCTTAAACATCTTGGTAGCGGTGTGGAGATATTTTTTATTTTTTTGTTAATTTAATTTAACTATCTATGAAGTCGGACCACCATTTAAAAGGACGAAACAATTTTAATCCTTTACATGATTGTAATATATTACAAGTGTAGGATAATTGCCTGATTAGTCATTAGGTTACATGTAATCAAGCTAGGTAGGTAACCTCCAAGGTAGAATGTGATAATATTTGGATAGGAGAAAGAAGAGCAAAGAGGCTCTGGGTCCTTAGAAACGTTTTTCATTGTGTTTTCTATGTCTGTAGGAGATAGCGACTGTAATGATGTTTTTTTCTTTGAAATGAATAGAACAAAGAAAATTGATTTAATTGTAGAGTGTTGATATTGTTTGACTATTATTATGTATTTTGTGAATGTATGAGGTTCATGAAGAATGAATAGTTGAATAAGTCTCTAAGTATTTCTCTTCTGTAAGTTATGCAAGGAGTGCATACTGAGCGCAAGGAGTGCATGTGAGGGAGTCTTTTCGATGTGCCTTTTCGGTTAGGTGTGTGGTCACAATGGGTGGTCAAGTGGAGGAAACTTTACACCCGGTGTTAGTTCACACAGGTGAGGTTTTGCTAAAGGACCTATGAATTTGTATTGTAAAGGTTCTAGTAGGGAATTGCAGAGCTAGTCCAGATCGATATGTCGAAAGATCCTAGACTAGGAGGTCGCGCAACCCTTGGAGAGAAGGGGGGTCTGCACCAAACTGGGTCATCCAAAAGATGATGCAATGAATCCAGAAGGATGACCCTACCTATGGATGGCTCTAACTCTCTCAAACAGCCCAATTCCCAGAATGTATAGTTTGCAAAATTTTACAGCTATTCCAATGCACTGATTGTCTTTCCCCATCAGATTGCACAACCCAAGTATTATGATTCCCTACTCTTCCATGTAGAACCTTGGGCTATCCCACTTCCCTCTAAGGCTCCAACACATATAGACTTGAAAAAATCACTGTTGGGGACTCCAGGAATTATCAGTTGTAATTAGTTTACTTAATGACCACCATTTACCTTAACATGGTCATAATTTACACATAGTTTCATAGTAGAAACTTTCCATAATTTAATCATAGTCATTCTATGGAATCTTAGGCTCATAGTCTAGGCATAATGAATGCCAATTCTCCTTTGTATGCCCAAAATTCATGGATTATATTTGTATTCATGGGAGAGACCATGTGCCTCCATAACAAGACCACATATCTTCTTAATAAAGTCAAGGTTTAAGGACTTAGGCTCATATTAAAATAATATTATGTGTCTTTGGATCCCTTGAGCCCCCTCTGGTGGAGTCACAAACCCCCATTTTTTCATCCTTCTCCTTATGTTGCTTATGATGCATTTTTATTTTTACTCCATTTATCATATTACATATTACATTGTTTAGCTTTCATCCATTCATCATGTACACATATACATTACTATTATGGAGATCAAAGTTGAGAATGTTACAACTGAAGTTGGTGACCAAAATGGAAATGAGGTTCAAAACACAGGTCAATATACAATACTCATGGGGCCAACCATGTTCCCTACTATTATTTATGCCATCACTAAAATATACTTCTATGGTTATCGTGCTAGCAACACAAATATGTTGTCACATTAAATTCCACATATATCGAGAAGTATATGATAAGGCCATGCCATCGAAGAATTAAGGTATAATTGCCAAATGGCTTCTCACACTTCCCTAGTTTCATTGGCTTCTTATTCTTTGCAAAATGTTTCTTGACTATGAATCATTTAGAGTAGGTTGTCATAGGCACTTTAGTATAGAAGGGATGAGTGGCACACTATAGAGGTTTATACAGACAAGGTACATGAGGCAAAAGTCTTTTATTTATGTGTCAACATAACCAAGGAAACATTTATATGTTGTTTGTTTTGGACATTATGTTTTCATATTGCAAATGTATGTTTTATTAATTGTGCAAACTAATTAGTTCCATTGTTCTTGTTCCTTCATCTTTGACACAACTTTCTCTCTATCTTGGCACAAAAACTCTTGCTCCAATAATAGCCCGATTAAGGTTTTTTACTTTTGCTTATTATAGTTGTGATCTATTTTCTTAATTTTGCACTATCCATAAATGCACATATGGTTTGTGTTAGCACTGAGAGTCACCCTCAGATTGCAAGAGGATAAGCCCAATACCCATCAAAATGCTTGGTGGAGGTCAAATGGACAAAACTCAATACATAATGTTTTAACACAGAAACTGGAAAAACAATGCATAGGGGAATGAGGTCCACATTAAATTCAGTCAGTGGTTTAATGTTAAAGGTGAGTAGAGGGAAGACTTAGTGAGAAAGGTGGACAAGTCTTCCATGGGTATCCGACCTTCAAGCAGCTTGGTGAAGAAAAACTCAGGCACAAGAGCACTCTTGGACTTAAGTTTTAGGCACTCGAATATATCACAACAAAATAGTAATCAAACCTCCATTACTATGCGACTACAACAACTCGTCTGGATCCTCCATGCACGAGCATTTCAGCATAAGAAGAAACAAGATAACAAAGAAAATACTAAAACAGGTCACAACAGTACTATAATCAAACCTACATTACAATACAATTACAACCCTCGTCTGGATCCTCCATGCACGAGTGTTTTAGCACAGATTAAACAATATGATGAAAGAAATTGACTTCTATTGATGAGAAAGAATCAGGTCTCATACAAAACCAAAGAACAACTCTGTTATCAAAATATTACAAAATAGGGAGCTCTGCTCAACTAGTTGATGACCATAATAAAATCTTGAACTGATCTATTTATACTCAGATCATTCCACAACTGCCAAGAGTGTGATTTGGCCATCCTATTCAAGGCTTTACATTTGCGCATCCTTCTGTCAGACTGTGCATGTTTCCTCCTGTCAGATGCAAGTTAGGTCAGTATGGGCCTACAAGAAGGAACCCTCCATCGTATTACCTTGGCTAACAACTCTGTCTCCTCGGCCATAGATTTCATGCTTTCTATTTATGGACTGAGATGAGGTTTCAACTACCAATCCTTGTTCATTAACTGAATCCTCCTCGGGATTGGAGCATGGCTGGATGACTAGCAAGCGACCACATGTCGCTGCCGGATATGTTATTATATGTGCACATGATTTTGGGGCCATCGAAAGCGGTTTGGACCTTCGTTGCTTTCGGTCCCAAAATGCACCATATCCCGCCATGTAGCTTCCCTGCAATACCACGGTTTGGATTTTGGCTTGCATATGGATTTTAATGCCCGCATAGCTTGTGGCGCCGAAATGATTGGTGACCGTTGATCCGATCATGATCTTCGATATGGGCGCACCTGCTATTTTAGTGCCCCCGCTAACATTTATCCACTTGCTAACTATGGAAACCCTTCCAACTTCACTTGGAGATAACACTAAACTGAACTGCATGGGGGGAAAACTTTGCTGCTGAAAACCACACCTGCCTGTTGCCCATGCTCACGACTATCACCTGTGACCATGAACAAATTTATGTGATAACATGTGGATCCATAGGGGATGGCATGCTCCCTGTGAGCTGCCAATATTGTGTAGTTCCAGTGCCTTAGCTTTTGGGCATGGAGTCTCTTATTCAAACAAAAATAAAAGAAAGAAATGGTAATTACAATGGTGGAAATCCAATCATGGCTTAAGCAAAACATTTTTTTTAGAAAGTGCCCATTGATAGGGCCACCAAAAAATTTGGAATCCTCCAAGCTCTGCAACTTATAGGTGTTATTTGAAAATACCTCATAAATATTGAAAGGACCAATCCATAAGGCTTTGAATTTACCATGTTTGCCTTTGTCTTGCTTGGGTGCATCCCACTTGAGCACTAGATCACCCAGATGGAAATCTTCCTTGCTTACCTTCTTTTCAAAGGCTCGTTTTATCTCCTGCTGATGGTTTTGAGCTTTATCAAGTAGCCGCTCCCTAGCCCGTTGTACTTCTACCAGCTGTCGTATCCTCCTAACCATATCATCAGGTTCTCCTTGGTAGTCCTTGAGAAATTTTTCCATAGGCAAGGCAAGCTGAGTAGGAAACATAGCCTCAACCCCATATACAAGATGAAAATGGGAAACACCCAATGACCTCTTTGTTGTGACTATGTCAGCCCATAATGCAAATTTCAACTTTGAGTCCCAGGATTTCTTGTTGTCTTCTAACAATTTCTTGATGATCTTTATGAGGCTCTTGTTAGAGGACTCTGCCAAATCATTTCCTTGGGGGTAGTAAGGAGTAGAATGGATTAATGTAATCCCATGCAGTTCACAAAACTTGATCAATGCTTCAACTTTGAAGGAGGCAACATTGTTTGTAACAATCCTGCTTGGACAACCAAATCTGGACATGATATCCTCAAGAAAGCTAATGATTACCTTGTGTGAGAAACTTCTTGTAGGAATGGATTCTATCCACTTTGTGAAATAATCAGTGGTAGTCAAAATCCATCTGTGTTGTCCACTTGAGGCTGGGTGGATCTCTCCAATGAAGTCAATACCCCACTATTGAAAAGGTCCAGAAACCATCGTAGATTTCAAAGGCAAAGACTTGAGCTATTGCTTTCCAAAAAACCTTTGACATTTAAAACAATCTCTAATATTTGCACAATCATTAGTAAAAAGGTTGGGCCATAAGTACCCATCTCTGAGGATCTTGTAAGCTGTGGTCCTCCAAAAATGATGGCCCCCACATAAGCTGTCATGAAAATCAGTTATGGCCCTTTGGGCCTGTTGTGGATCTAGATATCTCAAAAGAACTCCAAGAGGATCTTTCCAATGCAAAACTTGATCAATGAGACAATATTTGATTTCTTTGAGCTGCAAATCTTTTACCTTGTTCTTGTCCAAACCATTAGGAGGCCACAACTTTTGAAGAAAATATATGACGTCTTTATACCAGGTGCATTTTTCCAAGTTGAGGCTGACATGAGAGTCTTTATCAACAATCTTAGCTTGTTTATTTTCTGAGTTTATGTTCATGAAGTTAACCCATAAATCCTTGCAGTTTGATTCAGCCAGTAGCCTGGCTAAACCTTGTCCTTTTACCAATTTAGTGGGCTTCATTTCAAGGTCAAATTCCATAATTTTAGCAATCCATTTGCTTCTCTTCCCATTTATGTCAGGCTCGATCAATATCTCTTTTACTGAGGCTGAGGGAACATATGCAACAATATTTGAATGCAGAACATATATTTTGAAAGCCTTGAGGGATTTGACCAAAGCATATGCTTGCTTCTCCATGATATCATATCTCATTTCTGCATCCCTCAATGCTCTGCTGAAAAATGAAATAGGCTACTCTAACCCCTCTGTATTTTTCTGTAGCAAAACAACAACCAATTTATCAAATGAGGCAAAAGAAAATATCAGAAATTACTTAGAATAGTTAGGGATGATGAGCACATGTGCTTCATTCAAAGCCCTTTTTATTTGGCCAAAATAATTTATGGACTCAAAAATCCATTTCACCTCGCTTCCTTTTCTAAGCATGGTTGTAATGTGCTTAACCAACTCAGTGAAATTAGAGATGAACCTTCTTAGAAAATTGATTTTACCCAAGAAATACTGAACCTCTTTCTTGGATCTGAGAAAATATAAGGACTGGATGGCCTCTACTCTTCTTGGATCAATTCTTGCCCCTTCTGTTGACACAATATGCCCCAATAATTTTCCCTCCTTCATAGAAAAAAGAGATTTATTAGGATTGAGGGAGAGACCAAACCTTTTGCATTTCAGGAAGACCTTCTTCAAATGATGAAAATTCTCTTTGTCAGAATTTGAGAACATTGTAATGTCATCCAGATAGATGACTACAAATTTTTCTTTCTCCCCAATGAAGGCGATGTCCATGGCTCGCTGGAAGGTTGCTTCTGCATTCATCAATCCAAAGGGAATTTTAGCATACATGAATGTGCCCCAAGGAGTAGTGAAGGTTGCATTCTCTCTATCTTCAGGCATGACATAGATCTGATTGTAGCCAGGGAAGCCATCAATCATAGATATCCTAGATGAACCAGTCACTCTCTGCAAAATGTGCTCCATCTTTGGCAAGGGGTAGTTATATTTTTTGGAGCTCCTGTTCAAATTCATGAAATAAACACATAACCTAATTTCCCCATTTTTCTTCCTCATAGGCATCAAGTTCTCCACCCATTTTGAATATCTCAAAGGGATGATGATCTGGGCATCCATAAGATTTTTCACTTCTTTTTCCATAATAGGCAGCAACATGGGATTTATCTATCTATGTTTCGGCCTAAATGGCTTGGTCTCTTCTTTCAAAGGGATATTATGCTCAATAATGTTTTTGTCATATGTCTTTATATCTTCATATTTCCATGCAAACACATCTGCAAATTTTCTCAAAAGCTTGACATACTCAACCCTTTGTTCCTTTGAAAATATGCTAGACAAATTGACATATTTTGGATCGTCCTCTGTTCCTAAATTGCATTTAGTCACATCAATATATTTTGTTGAACCTTTAACCTTCATAGAAACATCATTTCTGTCAAAATATCTCTCCAAGGGGACAAGTCCCTTTGGAATATGGTTACTAGGTAACTGAACAATATGATGATCAACAATTTTATTCAAAAAAATATCAGCATGGGGGTTTTCTTCAGTATCCTGAATTTGATCAATCTGCAAAGAAGAGAATTCATCCACAGTCTCAAGAAACTTTTTTTTATCTCAAGATCATCCTAAAAAACCTTCCAATGTTTGACAGTGTCAGGAATAGAGAGTCTATACTTTACTTCCACATCATACTTAGGTTTGGGGGGAAAAGGAACCCTAGACTTACTTGCTGAAACAACAAAGGAATCTGCCACAATGTTCTCCTCTCTTGGAACAAATGAGATATTAAAATCCAAGAAAAACTATCAACAAGATCTCAGACTTCATTTTTGTAGGCCTTCAACCTGAGGTTCTTAGCTTGATACTGATTTTTGACTTGATGAACAATCAACTCAACATCTCCAAACATTGCTAGCTCTTCAATATTCATGTCTTTAACAACCCTCAAACCCAAAACAAGAGCCTCATATTCTACCACATTGTTTTTTTTTTTGAATTCAAGCTTGTAAGATAGGGATATGGTCTCTTAGGAAAGGGAAATGAAGACTACCCCAACACCAACACTCTCCCTAGAAGAGGCTCCATCAAAAAACATCTTCCAAACATAGGTATTGGGAAGACGATCTTCACAAGAGGTTCTAGGTTGCTTTCTAATTTCAATAAGTGTTTGAGGAGCATCATTGAGTTGTAACATACTGGTTCCTAAATCAGTATCAACTGCAAAAATGGGGTGGTTGGTAGGATTTGCTTCATCACTAATAATGTAAGCAAGTTGTGCTTCCCTATAAAGCCTTCTATGTTCTCCCCCAAACACAGGAATGGTGGCATATGAGAGATCCATCTGTAAAGTTCCCCCTAGTCTTTTGATCCAATATCTAGACAAGAGCATCCCAAACTTAGCGGGGACATCAGCCACCACAATATCCATGACCACACTTTTCATTGGCGACTGGAATAAGGAAACATCCAGATCTTTGATAACCCCAAGAAACTTCACCTTCCTGGAATCAAATGAGTATAGGTCATGGTAGGTTTTTGTAACCTCCAACCCAAGCTCATCCATGATAGTCTTAGGCATGAGATTATGAGATGCCCATGAATCCATCAAACAATTGTGCAACACTTTATCATGAATGTTCAATGATGTATAGAAAGGAGGGGAGGAGTCATCCCTATCCTCTACCAAAGGTCCTAGTATGACAATTGGTTTTTCATCTTGGAGGTTGACTGAGTCTGTGGGATGAGATGAAGGTTCAAGCTGCAACATTTTGGAAAGATACCTTTTGAAATCCTCATTCTTAACTAGCTCTAAAAAAGGTACAAGGATTTTAATCTTTTGAATTTCATTCTCAAAGCTAAAAGAGGTGGGAGGCTTCATAATCTCCTTAACTTTTGGGGTAGGGATCTTAACCACAGCCTGGGGGTTTTGTGCCTCTTTTTCTTTGCTGCTAGCTACCACACTCTTAACATGATGCTCTGTTCTAGTAGGTTGATCAGGAATGTCAAGATTTCCCTCTTTCTTCTTGGACTCGAGGTTGTATCTATTTGGATTGCCACTGATCCTTTCCCCTTTGCTTAGCTCATTTAGTTGGATATCCATAAGAGACTCTTCATATGAAGATTGGGTTAAATGTGGAGATGAGGAGGTGTCACCAAGACAATGGATTTCAGGATCAACATCTTCTTCCTCTCCTTCTTCATCAACAACAAGGTTATTTTGGAGAGGGGATTGGATTTTTTGATCATCCATATCCCTATTTCTTTGATCTCTTTGGATGATCTGAGGGGAATTATTGGGTCTTTTGAAGTTACCCCTATTATCAACATTCTGGGGGTTCCTATAGCTATGCTTTCCTTCAAATTTCAATTTCTCCATTTCTGCAGAAAGTCACTTTACCAGTTTGGTCAACTCATCCACTTGAGGGACGTAGGAAGCAGAGGAATCAGAGGTTGAAGCTTCATCCCTTCCTTTTCTTCCGTCTCTATCGACTTTACTCCTAAGTTTGTCAGTTGCCAATATAATAGACTCTACTTCAAGGGTTGCATCTTGCATATGGGCTAAAGAGGTAGCACTTCTTGCTCTCACCAGAAGGCAAAACTCAGGGTCAAAAGAGATGGCATAAGTAATATTGGAAGAGGTTTTTGTAGGATTTATTTCAGTGGGAATCTTATTGTACATCTTATTAAATCCTTTTGAGAAGTCTGAAACATATTCCCCCTCTTTCCTCTTAAGTCACCCAAATTTTGTAATATAAAAAAGAAAATATTTTTTATCTCCCCAATGCCCCAGGAAGGAATCATCTAGAGCTTCAATCCCAGCAATAGATCTAAGAGTTAAGACCCTAAACCATTTCCTAGCCTCATCATCAAGGCTCTGTACAAAAACTCTCATCCACACATCTTCATTTTCAATGTTATGATTATCTGCATAACTATAAAAAGATGAAAGGTGTTCTTCTGCAATTATGTCTTCCTCCCCTGTGAACTTGGGCATGTACTTAAGGTAGTCTCTAGCTGGGAGAGAATTCATAGGCCAAGGTAAAACAAGAGGTGCATACCTAGTAGACACTATGGCATCCATTCTGTTTCTAGGAGGATTAGCACCTGCCATTGGGATGTGAACTGTAGGAGAACCAGGGAGAGATGGATTTTGGATAGGTAGGATTGGAGTTGTGCTTCTAGGGGAAAAGGGAAACATTTGAGTGTTGGAGGAGAATAATATGGGGTTCAAAGGAAAATAAGTTTCCCCCTCTTTAGTTACAACAACTTTGATAGGAGGAGGAGTAGGAAAACCCAAAGTGGGAAAATCTTCTAAGCTCCTGGGTCTAAACCACTTTACAATATCAGGGGAAACATGAGTTTCAAAACTTTTTGCTTCCAAATGAAGACTAGAAGGGGGGAGTCCAACATGAAAAATTTCAAAATCTAAACTTCTAGAAACTCTAGCAGATGGTATAAAAGGAGAATTAGATACAATTACTGGAGTTTTAAAAGAAGAATCACTTAGATTACCATAATCACTTGGTACACTAGCTGAAAGACCTTCTTGAGATGTCTTTCCTTTCTTGATAATTTTTTTTGGGTCAACTTCATGTGTTTCTAGAGGTAGCTTTGAAGTAGACCTCATGTGTCTTCCTTTAGGATCCATGACTGAAACAATGGAGTCACTAGGTGCAAGTTTCAATCTTCAAGGTACTGATTTCTGATGCACCTCCAGAATCAAAATTTCTTTGTCGTTCAATCCCAAGGAAATGTCTTCAATTTGTTCCCCGGAAATGACAACAATAATGTTAGCACTAAGAGTCACCCTTATATTGAAAGAGGATAAGCCTAGTACCCATCAGAATGTTTGGTGGAGGTAGGTTTATGAGTGGAGGTCAAATGGACAAAAATTAGTACATAATGTTTTAACACAGAAAATGGACAAGCAATGCATAGGGGAATGAGGTACTCATTAACTTTAGTCAATGGTTTAAGGTTAAAGGTGAGCAGAGGTAAGACTTAGTGAGAAAGGTGGACAAGTCTTCCATGGGCATCCAACCTTCAAGCAACTTGGTGAAGAAAAACTCAGGCACAAGAGCACTCTTGAACTTAAGTTTCAGGCACTGGAATATATCACAACAACATAGTAATCAAACCTCCATTACTATGTGACTACAACAACTCGTCTGGATCCTCCATGCACGAGCATTTTAGAATATGAAGAAACACGATAACAAAGAAAATACTAAAACAGGTCACATAAGTACTATAATCAAACCTACATCACAATACAACTACAACCCTTGTCTGGATCCTCTATGCACAAGTGCTTTAGCACATATTAAACAATATGATGAAAGAAACTGACTTCTATTAATGTGAAAGTATCAGGTCTCATACAAAACCAGAGAACAAATCTGTTATCAAAATATTACAAAATAGGGAGCTCTGCTCAACCAGTTGACGACCATAACAAAATCTTGAACTGATCTATTTATACTCATATCAGTCCACAACTCCCAGGAGTGTGATCTGGCCATCCCATTCAATGATTTACGTCTGCGCATCCTTCTGTTAGACTGTGCACGTTTCCTCCTGCCAGACGCAAGTTAGGTCAGTATGGTTCTGCAAGAAGGAACCCTCCATCGTAGTACCTTGGACTGACAATTCTGTCTCCTTGGCCATAACTTTCATGCTTTGTATTTATGGACTAAGCCGAGGTTTCAACTACCAGTCCTTGCTCATTAATTGAATCCTCCTTAGGATTGGAGCGCGACAGAAGACTAGCGGGCGACCACCTGTAGCTATTGAATACGATATTATATGTACATGTGATTTTGGGGCCGTCGAAAGTGGTTTGGACCTTTGCTTCTTTCGGGCCCGAAATGCACCATATCCCGTCACGTAGCCTCCCTGCAATAATGCAGTTTGGATTTTTGTTTGCCTTTGGATTTTAACACTCACGCATCTTGTGGCGTCAAAATGATTAGTGATCATTGATCCTATCACGATCTGTGATATAGGTGCACCTGC
>ML837499.1:5169-21020 GCA_009831015.1 Picea engelmannii | reverse complement strand
CGACTTTGCTGCTGAAAACTGCACCTTCCTACTTGCTCATGCTCATGATTGTCACTTGCGACCCTGAACAACTTTATGTGATAACAATTTGTTTTTGCATGAATCAATAAGTTGCATATTTGGTTGTCTTGTATATAAATTTATATGTTTTCTTTCATTGTGCCTCTAATTCCACTAAAAAATTAGACAATAATAACATGAATGATTGCACTGATCTCATCTCTCTCCTCTTGTATCTCTGTATACAACCTTCTCATTTGCTACCATTTGTTTTCAAATTGTAGCTCGTTGTTCCTAAGATGAATCTTTTGTGACAAAATATGCCATTTTCCAACTAGCTTCAAGCAAGCGAGGAAATAATCCAGCTGCAACCAATCAACTTGCTAATCAACCCAACCAATCTTCATCATCGAAATCAATTGTGTTTCAAAACCCCTTTCCAACACAAGGATTTTTATCCACACTAGAGGCCTATCCTTCTGGTCATTTTGTGAACTCCAATCCTTGTCTAGTACCTATGTTTTTTTGTGGCTATGTCATTCTTGTAAATCCCTTGTTATCCCTTGCATGTCCACTCCTACTCCTAGAACACATTATAATCATCCTGCACTCTAATATTTTACAATTCTTATTCTATCGAAGTGCATTTGGACATTTGCAAATAAATTATATTTCTCCCTCCACGTTTTTCTTACATTTTACACTTGCATAAGCATAAGCTTTTGCAAAATGTGGTGCATATAAAATCTTTGAATGCAAGTAGTTAGTTGCCAAATTGTTTACTATATTTAGATATGTGGTGGTGATGTATAAAATATTAGTGCAAGCATTAATGGTGTTTATTTGAATTTTTATTTGATGGTGATGTATAAAATATCGCTACAAGCATTAATGGTGTTTATTTGAATTTTTAGTCAACATTCTTTAATGAGTGAGGGATGTTGAGAACATTACATTCAAATTGTTGGGTTGTGAAAATATACCTTGCAGTTACATTTGTTTGGGCGGAGGTTTCTCAAGAGTTTGAATTTCCATATACTTGGAAGCGCTTGAGAATCTCCTATTTAAATGAAGAATCTCGTGAGAAGCTTCTTGAGACTTGGATTCATTTCTCCACTACTTGGTTGAGTAACAAAGATTATCATTTCCCCCATCTATTCGTCTCTACTATGTGTGATTATTTATCTTCTTTTTTGTCTCTATTCATAAATTATGTTTGCAGGCCTGAAGTCCAACAAGTGGTATCAAAGTTGAGGTTGGGTGAAGGCATGTGAGAGCCGAGGGAAGATTGGCATTCACGCACAAAGAAGGAGAGTCTGATCCAAGGGACCGAGGGTTTGGAACTCTGTCTGTGAGGAGGAAAAAACCTATGAGTTTGAAAGGTTGTTGGATGTTGAGGAGAAGGTTTGGTGTGGCGATGCAGTTGGAATCCATGGTAATGGTTAGAAAAAGGTTTCCTCTTGGGTATATTGCTTATATATGCCAAGTTTTGCAGTTTGGAGGATGCACGTGAAATGTTTGATGAAATGCCTCAACAAGATGATCTGGATTGTTATGATGAGTTGTTGTGGGAGGCAGAGTTAGATATGGCGGTAATGGTGGAAAATAAAGCATGGAAGCATAGTGTTTATGGGCTTACTCACATTTGAAGAAATGGTGAAAGTCTTGAATGTAAAGTTTGAGGTGGAGTTATTTTAATGTAAATGGGCACACAATTGTAAGACCTAGTAAGGTGCCCCAATTTTGAAATGTCACCGGTAAAGTCTAGACGACCTAGGTGATAGGGTGAAGCCTGTGGTGTTCCCAGATACCCTGAATTTAAAGTTTTTTTTTTATCATGGAAAAGTGGAGAAATTTAGGTCAAGAGTCGTGGTTTTATAGCCCATGGATTTCATGTAATGAATCCTTTAAAATATCTTAGGATACTCCATTGAAATTATCCTGGAGGTGAGGGGTGAAGGCTCACTTGGATGGCTTAGTCGAATTTGGTCAAGGGAACAATGTTTTATATCTCTTTTAGTCATAGTGATGGAGCTTAGGGATGCATATTTCATGATCTTATTGTCCACAAATCATTAGTAGCAGAGATATGAGAAGTTGTTGAGGATCGCAAATAAATATTTGTTTGCAAACTCAGGGAATCATTGTATGGCCTAAGGTAACCAAGAAAAGTACAAGATGTGTGATTCCTTCATGGTGAGCCAAAGTTTCTTAAGAAGTGATTATGATCATCATGTTTATGGCATATTCATTATCTTGGTGTTATGTTGATGATATGCTTGTTGCAAACAAAGAATGGTTGAGATCAATAGGTTAAATGATCAATTGACTAGGAATTTTGATGAAGGATCTATGAGAAACAAAAAAAATCTTAGGCATAGAAGTACACATAGATGGGAAAAATGGTAATTTGTGGTTGTCACTGATGAGGTTCAGTATGAACTTTGTGAAACCGGTAAATATCCCTTTAGATTTCCATTGTAATATTTCTTCAATTATATGTCCTAGTAGTAAGGAATAAAGGATTATATGTCTCGTGTGCCTTATGCAAATGCATTAGGAAGGTTGATGATTGCAACGGAGAGTTCAAATATTCCACATGCAACTGGTGTTGTCAGTGGACACATGGAAAAACCAGGTAAAGAGAATGGAAGTGGGTGCTTCGATATCTGAGAAGCACGAGTATCACCTAAAGTGGTTGCAACGATTTACTTTGTGCTTATGTTGATTTAGTGGAGGTGGAGTTGTCCATACTTGTTGACGTTTGAATCTGTTAAGAACAAAATGACAACCTCATGAGGATATGAATCCCCCATGCATTTTTAAAGAGGTGGTACTCCTCTTTGGCTTATGATTTTCTTTAAATATGTTATATCCAAAATAATATATGACTCTTTTCAAATGAATGAATCCAACATATTTATGGCTCAATAAAATTTAAAATACTAAAAATTAAAAGATATATATAAGGATAATTCATGAGAAGTGGACCAAGAACCTCAAACACCACACAATATAGAAAGTAATAGAATCCTCACATCCATCACAGTTTGATAAAAATTATGATCACATCCAAATAAAAGAAATGGTCCAATGGCACAAAAGATATTTGAAAGAGTACTACTTATTAAGCTCAAAAGAAGATTTTGATAGATCGACTTCAAATATTCTATACTCAATACTTAGAGTTATAAAATACAATCAATACCGATCCCCACTTAGTTCTCTGGGATTTCTAAAAAATGATAATGTCTATTACAATTATTGAAATTTGAAGGTTTTTTTCCATAAATGGACTGGGATTGGAGTTCCCGTGGACCATAAAAAATATTTACAAGAAATATGATGAAGAGAAGAACATGGAGTGGAGCACGAGCAAGATGATCTAGAAAGAAGACAAGGAGGAAGTTATCAGAATTCAGTTACACTTTTCCAATGAAATAATAAATATAACTGTATGGAATATGATAAGGAAGAAGGTATGTAATCAATATGGACTTACTGTGATGGACTCTCTCTCTTTCATTTGCTTGTTGATGCACCCTTTATATCTTTTCCTGTTGCGTTTATGTGGCCGGTTGTAACTGCTTCCGTTGGAAATTTAACAATCTTGATTATAGCTTTGTTTATCCATTCTTGAATATAATCCCTTAATGTGGCAACAATTACTTCTTGCTTTACTTTGATACTTAGTAATTCACTCTCGATTTCCCTATGGTCAATATATAAATTTTGCAATATAGTCTCAATGTCCTCATTTTTATTTTGTATACTCAACAAACCAATTATCAATGTCATCATAGGTATACTCAACCACACTATCAAATTTTCCGGCCAATGATTACTTCAGATTTTCAACTTTCTCTTCAAATTTCTCTCTGCTCATGATCATTGAATTTGAGATTGAGTTTGGATCTGAAACCTCAATAGTGGATCCCGTGATATCCAAACCAATAATCTTTGAGTATGCCTCAGTATTTTTCCATGATAGTTCTTTTAATTGATTTAACAACCCCTTTATGTATTGATTCTTTCAATCCAACATGCCTTTAATTGTTTTATACATCTTTGGGAGGGAAAATCTTCTTGTTTTCTTCTATGGTCCGTCATTGTCAAGAATTTCGTTAAAAACATAGAGATCTCATATGTGAAGAATCCTTCATCATTCTTCAAATATGCATTCAAATATTATTTAGTATTTTGAATTTTGAGCCTGAGAGTAGAATTTTTTTTCTCCAAGTCCCATAAATCTAAAATGAGCGACGTTCTTTTCTTTATATTCTTTT
Organism: Picea engelmannii; assembly: GCA_009831015.1. Classification (NCBI taxonomy): domain Eukaryota; kingdom Viridiplantae; phylum Streptophyta; class Pinopsida; order Pinales; family Pinaceae; genus Picea; species Picea engelmannii. Next base: position 16,734 of record ML837499.1, on the reverse strand, counting down.
CAACAAAGTATCTAGTAGCAATGATTAAGCTTGAAATTCCTTTTAATCTCATATTTGATTCTGGAGCTCCTTGAAAAGTTTTGTCAGTTTGTAACATGGCGACTAGGGTAGCCAATATAGGTGGGGGCACGAGGGTTTCTTCCAATTCCTTGACTCTCTCTTCAAGTCTGAGATTTTCTTCTTCCATATTAACTATTGAACGTCCAATGCATCCCCTGTGATTCTATGAATTGAAGATAGTTTTGATGGAAACATGTTTTTAGTATCAATGGTGGACCATGACTTTCCTTTCTTATTCTTTGAGGTTATTTCAAAGGTCAATTTCTTTGAAGTATTATCAAATAAACCATTATTCATAGAAAATGTTTCTTCATCAAAGAAGACTTCATCTTGAACAACTAATGCAATGGACTGTACATTTTCTTGGGCGTGTTCTTCATCATCTGAAAACCANGAAGTTATCAGAATTCAGTTACACTTTTCCAATGAAATAATAAATATAACTGTATGGAATATGATAAGGAAGAAGGTATGTAATCAATATGGACTTACTGTGATGGACTCTCTCTCTTTCATTTGCTTGTTGATGCACCCTTTATATCTTTTCCTGTTGCGTTTATGTGGCCGGTTGTAACTGCTTCCGTTGGAAATTTAACAATCTTGATTATAGCTTTGTTTATCCATTCTTGAATATAATCCCTTAATGTGGCAACAATTACTTCTTGCTTTACTTTGATACTTAGTAATTCACTCTCGATTTCCCTATGGTCAATATATAAATTTTGCAATATAGTCTCAATGTCCTCATTTTTATTTTGTATACTCAACAAACCAATTATCAATGTCATCATAGGTATACTCAACCACACTATCAAATTTTCCGGCCAATGATTACTTCAGATTTTCAACTTTCTCTTCAAATTTCTCTCTGCTCATGATCATTGAATTTGAGATTGAGTTTGGATCTGAAACCTCAATAGTGGATCCCGTGATATCCAAACCAATAATCTTTGAGTATGCCTCAGTATTTTTCCATGATAGTTCTTTTAATTGATTTAACAACCCCTTTATGTATTGATTCTTTCAATCCAACATGCCTTTAATTGTTTTATACATCTTTGGGAGGGAAAATCTTCTTGTTTTCTTCTATGGTCCGTCATTGTCAAGAATTTCGTTAAAAACATAGAGATCTCATATGTGAAGAATCCTTCATCATTCTTCAAATATGCATTCAAATATTATTTAGTATTTTGAATTTTGAGCCTGAGAGTAGAATTTTTTTTCTCCAAGTCCCATAAATCTAAAATGAGCGACGTTCTTTTCTTTATATTCTTTTCAACAAAGTATCTAGTAGCAATGATTAAGCTTGAAATTCCTTTTAATCTCATATTTGATTCTGGAGCTCCTTGAAAAGTTTTGTCAGTTTGTAACATGGCGACTAGGGTAGCCAATATAGGTGGGGGCACGAGGGTTTCTTCCAATTCCTTGACTCTCTCTTCAAGTCTGAGATTTTCTTCTTCCATATTAACTATTGAACGTCCAATGCATCCCCTGTGATTCTATGAATTGAAGATAGTTTTGATGGAAACATGTTTTTAGTATCAATGGTGGACCATGACTTTCCTTTCTTATTCTTTGAGGTTATTTCAAAGGTCAATTTCTTTGAAGTATTATCAAATAAACCATTATTCATAGAAAATGTTTCTTCATCAAAGAAGACTTCATCTTGAACAACTAATGCAATGGACTGTACATTTTCTTGGGCGTGTTCTTCATCATCTGAAAACCAAATATTTTCAATATCCACATCCATGTCCATATTATCAAGCAAAATATCATCTTCATGTACGTTTTGTTTTTCTTCCCCTTGTTGAGAATTGACCCTTTTCCTTTTTACTTGTAATTTATGAGGGTTTTCTATACTTCCTTGAGGATGATTCCTTTCCCCATCATCACCAGAATTGTTACTTGGGATTTTTCTTTGTTGGGTCATTGTAGGTTGAGGATTTACCTTAGGAAAAAGACTTCTGTGAGAAACAATAGGTGGCTGCGCATTTATTTCACTAGAGGGTTTCCCTCTTTTCTTGTGACCTTATGTAGTGCTCACAATGATTTCTATGTCGCCAGAGTATTTATTAATATCTTGAACAGGGGGGGGCATGAATGTCACCCTCTTCTTCTCCAAATATTAGTGTATTGATCATTGTAGGGCTGAGCCCAACTGCTACCATATGATTATAAAAAAGGTTGTTAGGGGAAAACCCTTTGATCTCTTATGCAAACTTCAAATTAAACTGATCAAAGTAAGAGGCATATTCAACAATTTTGGGAATTTATCTTAAGAGAATTTCACCCACTTTCCAAGGCAGATGAATGAACTATTTTTTCCTTCTCTCATAGAAAACATGAAACTAGAACTTATACTGCCTCACCACTTCTATGATAAACAATTTTTCTGGCACATAATAAGGGAGGTATATAGGATTTTCATGAGAACGAAAATTCCTAATGATATTGTAGTTATCCATTTTCTCCAGAATTCCCTTTTTATCCAAAAACTTGATGCTTCCAATGAAAGCCTGGAAGTACCTTCCCCAAAAAGTAATTTCTTAAATTCAAAGACAAAATCATTGTAAACTTCATAAAAATAATGGATAACTTTCTACCTCGAGAGAAATTGATACCACATAGTCACAAGGCCAACCTTTGAATTTACTCTTTTTCCAACACTCAGACCTTTAAAAATATGACAATGCGTGATAGAAAATACCAGATAAGATGCCATACTTTTTTTTTCTCGCTTTTGAAATTCATCAGCTGTGCAAAAATTTCATTCAATATGATCTTTGCCCAATCAAAAACAACATTCTCATGAACTGTAAAATATAAAATATACAGGGCCAGCTAGGGACTATTTGTTGTAGAATCCCGACTCATAACTCTAGTAAACAACCAAACAATTTCTCAATAGGGATCCTTTAAAGAACTAACCAGGATTCTAGATAGGCTTCCGACATTGTAGTAGGATCTTGTAGATATTCCTGCAAGGGCTCGATTCCATTATTTTTCCCTTTAAGAAAACTTTTGGCAATATTCTCCTTTATATGTTAAGTTCAGCTCTGGTAGCTTTAACATTTTCTTGAAGATTGAAGGCGCCAATGAAACAAGGGAGACACTTTGTAGAGGAATGGTTCTTTTATTCTGGACAAACTTGTCAATGCACCAGGTGACAATATCTCTGCACTCGAAAACCTCAGGGACAACCAACAAGAGCTATTCTTGATGTCCAAACTTTATTATTATCTCTGTTTGGAAACGTTGAATAATACCAATATGCCCTCAACTAGTGATAATTGGGATCTTCTCTGGCGAGTAGATTTAAGGTATCCCCGCATAAATATTGTCTTCTTTTGACCATCTTCAACAGGTTGAAAAACTTCTCCGTAATGCCGCTCAAAACAGTGAAATAATATTTTACGTTAGATCCTTGATTGATAACATTAACCTGAAATAAATGAGATTTTCCTCGATAGAAACATCATTAATAACAACCTTTTCAGGATTTAATTTAGTAGTTGAGTTCATAGAATTAACATTTAATTTGACTCGAAAAGTGTGAAGAGGAAGGACACGTTACGACGGTGTGGCGGAGTGGGAGATTTCAAATGAGAATGCGAGTTCGCGAGTCCGTTGTGATAGAAAAAATGGATAAGTATGGATGCTTGTCGAGCGGACTTGTGAGGACGCACGAGATACAAAGAAATGAAAATATGAGTCCGAGAGTCCGTGAAATGAAAAACAAAATAAGTGTTGGGAAGAGTTCAAGAGAGAAAAGTGATATGTCGTGAGTCTGCGAGTCCGCCAACCCGTGAATGAAAAATAAACTAAGTATGGAAAATGTGTAAGTCATGGAGGTAAGATATGACAATGAAAATTAAGGGAGGGAAGCATACTTAGGGAAGATACAAGTGCAGAATAATAAAAAGAAGGAAGAAGTTACAAGGTTCAACAATATTGTAGCAAACTGTGCAGAAAGGTTCACACAAACGTTATTGTTAGATAAACTACAATGGTGTTTGGCTTCTCTTGGCTTGCAGAAAGGTGATGTCTGATTCATTTTGCGAGGTATCAGGAAATTGTTGTCAAGGTGGATATTTTGGGTTGTAACAACACACCTTGCATTTACATTTGTTTGGGCAGAGGTTTCTCAAGTGTTTGGCTTTTCATATGCCTGGAAATGCTTGAGAATCTCCTGTTTAAATGAAGAATCTTGTGAGAAGATTCTTGAGACTTGTATTCGTTTCTGCATTACTTGGTTTAGCATTAAAGATTACCATTGCCCCCATCTATTCATCTTTGTTGTGTGTGATTGTTTATCTTCATTTTTGTCTCTGTTAATAAATTTAATTTGCAGGCCCTAAGTCCAACACTAAGGTGATGAATACATGCCACAATTAGAATGTGTCTGCCTCACCTTGTATCCTAAAGTAGGTTGCATGGGTGTCATTTGCAAATTATCAATCTCCCTCTTACTTACCAGTGGCGCTATATTTCAACGAACTTTCTATAACAAAATCTTGTATGCATAACACTTTATCAACGTACTCATCTCCCATGGTCTTGCCCACCATTTCAAAAGCTTCTTGTCTTCGTATAACTTCCAAACCTACAACATTTGCTTTAACTTTCAAAGTCACAAATACAATATATATGAGTTTCATTTTCCTGTGAACACTTTTTAAATATCTTATTGTGTAAGTACAACACACTTTATATGTCACTTTTCACTTTTCCATTTTCTTTTTAATGAAAAACACTAAATGAAAGGGAGCTTGAAAAGATGACCCATGCACATCTATACCCAAGATATTTGAGTTTACTTTGTTGGATGATAAAATTGTTTTTTTTTAAATTATTGTAATATTTTTATTATTTTATTTTTTTTAAAAGAAAAAGCTAAATGAAAAGGAGTTTGGAAAAAAATTGAAACCAAAAAATTTAAAATCCATAAAAATGGAAAGTAATCTATCATAATTATAACAAATTATAATCATAATAATATAAACATCTATAATAAAATAAATAACTGTAAATCTATTTTAACTAAGTATTTAAGCATTGAGTGAATTAGGATTATATTTTTTTTAATCTTTGTCATGCTTATTAGATTTGAGATTCAAATGGCTCTAATTTTTTTTTTCTAATACAACTTTTTTTCAAAGAAAAAGAACTAGTTTTGTTTTAAAAATTGAATGGAAATTACAATTTTCATGTACACATTGCATTTGTATAAATTTAATGTTAATGAAAATTTCATTTTTATCTCAACTAAAACCTTCAATCCCAATGGTTTTCCCTCTCTTCTTTTTAATATTTTCCCTCCATCCCATTGTTTTCCCCTCTCATCTTTTTAATCTCATGTCACATGCTTGAAAAGAATTATAATTTATCTAATAAAGCCCCCCCTCCCTCTCTTCTTTTTAATATTTTCCCTCAATCCCATTGTTTTCCCCTCTCATCTTTTTAATCTCATGTCACATGCTTGAAAAAGATTCCACAATTTCTAAATGTATTTCTGAATTTGGAAGATTTGTTTTTATGTAGTTGTTGAAAGTATCTTTGAAAATTAATAAATGCAAAAAATGTAGAGGAAGTTCCCTCAATCCCATTGTTTTCCCCTCTCATCTTTTTAATCTCATGTCACATGCTTGAAAAAGATTCCACAATTTTTAAATGTATTTCTGAATTTGGAAGATTTGTTTTTATGTAGTTGTTGAAAGTATCTTTGAAAATTAATAAATGCAAAAAATGTAGAGGAAGATTTGAAAACTATCTTAATAACAAAGATAGTGTTTTGGTCAAAATTTTAAAATCATTAATTAACAAATAAAAAAACTTCCTCATACTCAAAACTAAGTACCTTCTTCAAAAACTCTATAATAATCAACCATATTGAAAAATTAAATAATAAATTATTAAATTTAAAATTAAAATAAATCTTATATACATAACAAATTTTTATTTTAATATTTCAAAAAACTATTAATAAAGCCTAACACTCTAACTACTTAGGAATGATGTAACAACCTCTAAATGATTTTTCTTCATTAAAGAGCGGCAAGCATTCATCCTACAATTTGGAATACTTATACTTATTGATGGAGCTTTTTAGTATAACAACCTTCAAATGAATGACAACTTTTCTCTTCAATGAAATATTCATCATCCTATAATTTGGAATGCTTATTCATGGAGCTTTTTAGTATAACAACCTTCAAATGAATGACAACTTTTCTCTTCAATGAAATATTCATAAGTCTGGAAAAAATTTCATCTTTAGATTTGAGATGGACATTGATAGATATTCATCAAAGTTCAAAGTACATATTAAATAATTTATTTTTATTTTTTAAATAGTATAAAAATATGTAATAAAATGTTGTTATTTTCAAAATTTATATTAATAGTTTTTAAATATTTTTTAAATAGTATAATAAAATATGTATAATAGTTTTAAATAGTATAATAAAATATGTTAAAAAAGTAATTGCATTTATATTATTTTGTGGTTATTTTTTTTAAAGTTTTAGCAAATCTTTTCGATATGTGCAATAATTAAGATCATTATTAGCCTGGCATTAATATCTATATAATGAAGTATTATTAAATTTTAAAAGACTAGGTATATGTATCATATTATTTAAGATACATAGATATTCAATGCAGATAACGACGCAGATTAAGGCAGGGTTTTCTTGACGTTTTACAGTGCTTCCTTAGTGGGGTTTTGTACTATGTTTGGAAATGAAACGTTGGGGACATAGTGGGGTTGTGTCTTGTAACACAAATGAAACGTTGGGGGACATCTCGGAAATGAAACGTTGGGGAATATAGTCATCGATGACATTTTTTTGTTATTTCAACGTTTATATAAATATTTGGATGAAATAAATGTTTTTTTTTACAAGAAAATATGTTATAAAGTAATGATTGTATGTGTTTTTTCTTTGAAAATTAATGGTTAAATCCAGAGTGGTAGAGTATCTATATCTCCTTAAACTTTAAGAGTCAAATCATTGTATAAAGGGGGTCCCTTGTCCCACAAACAAAGGAGTTTCATACATTAATTTGATGTCTAGCTTGGTGGTGACCTTAAAAATAGATTATTATTATTATTATTATTATAAAATTTAGAAAGTATATAAATATTAAATTGTATATAAAATTTGAAAAAGTAATTAAGAAATTATAAAAAAAATCAAAATAATAAAATAATATATATATTTTTTAATACTCGTTACATTAATAAATAATTATCTTTATAAAATTCAAATTACTTATATCACAACAAAAATATTTTTTTAGGAAGTGATAATAATATTTTTATTTTTGATGAGGGGTGACAAGAGTGGGTGGGGTTATCTTTTCCCTAGAAGCACAAATCAGACTATCATTTTCATGGAGTCTTGGAATAGCAACAAACAACCAAGTTGATGCATACAATCTTTTCAAAGGATTAAGTCTGGCTCAGAGTCGAGGAATATAAAATATCTCCATCCTAGGGGACTCAGATCATTATAAACCATGCTAGGAAAAGAACCCTTCCTTTGGATATGATGCTAAAAAATGTCCTCATTAAAACTTTTAAAGAAATGGAAGTTTGTTGTTCGCTAAGTTTTTATCATGTCCTTAGGATTTATAATTCACAGGTTGATTCCCAAGCCAATTTGGCCATCCAGGATCACCCGGGCACACTTATAATCAATGACCAGTCCTTCCACCATTTCATCCCTTAAACCTAGTCTATTTCTTTTACCTTTGAACAAACTATGGCTCTCAGATGGGGCCTTGTTTCCACCTGGACATTACTCATCAATCAAATCCTCGTACTTTCTATGACGGTCATATTTGATGCGACTTCTTCTTTAGATTCCCCAATATAGGTATATGATTTGAATTCGCCCCCAAACTCTCTAGAAGGGGCGCAGGACAAGCAAGACTCTCTTGATACTTAGATATATATGTACTATTTTAGCATTTTGATCCTAGACATATTCTACAGACTTTAAAGTCGATTCCATAGTAGTTTTTGTTGTAGTGCAATGATATTTTGATCGACTTCATGTAATTACAGTACTGCTACAACCTGATTTTGAGTTTGATATACAGGGTAATTTTTTCTTTTGTAACATTGTTCTTTGTGAATTTCATCACGAAATTTTTGAATAAAATTTTCTCCAAATTCTTTTATATATATAAAATTTTTAATAAATAAAAGTTAACTACAACCTTTCAAAATATTTTTAAGGAAGTGATAATAATATTTTTATTTTTAATTCTTAATAAATAAGAGCTAACTGAAACCTATAAAAGTTGTTGTATTGTATTTTTTATTTTTTTATATCAAAAGGTTTAATTTTTTTTATTTTAAAAATTTACAGGATTTTATGTTTCATAATGAAATTTTAAAATTTATTTTTTAATTTTCAAAAAAAATAGTTTGGTAATTTTTTTTTTAATTTATAAAACATAAACTTTAACTAATACAAAGTCAAATAACTTTGACTTGCAAATGAATGTAATACTTCCTACTTTGCAGAGACTAAAAATGATTTTTGATGATGTAAGATTCCTATCCATTCACATATCTTATAGTCACATCATTTCCAATCGACTCTATTAAAATCTAAAATGAAAAGAAATTACCCCTACTCACTAAGGTAAAATCACATGAATCTATACACATGATTTAGTTTCAAATTATGCTAATATAAATTACATTTTAACACATCATTTTTATTAATGTTCTTTGTGTCATGTCTTCACAATGTTTCTAGCAGAATCTTGTGATTACACATCTCTTGAGGATGTGTGGCATCGCGACATTTCTCGCTTGGCTTCTTTGAAACATCAAGGTTACTTTATCTGGATTATTCCTTTTCACCTAGAACATACCCATACTCTGTTTTAGGCTAATGACGAGTTACACTCCTACTCTAGTGTAACTCTTGTATACTAAGACATTTGTTAATTTTTTTAACACTTAGTCATATTTAAGCATACATCCATGAGAAACCAAGAGAATTGTGGAAAAAATGAAAGACAAATACAAATATAGTGCAGGTGGCATGAACCGTGTCTAACACCTGACTAAGTCTTTGTTATTGTGAAACAATTACAACTTGAGCACTACCGACTCGGTTTACAACATGGCAGAGTCAAACAACTCATCTCACCTCACCAAGACAATCGTAGATAGATCATCACCACAACTCTCCATCACAACTGTCTCCGTAGCCACGTTTGATGCACCTCAGATGTGCCCCCAACTGTATACATTTTTTCTCTCCGTTTTTGCGAACTCTGTCAATTTTTTTTTCGCAGAATTCATATATTTCGGTTATTCCTCACACATGCCCCCACCAGACCTGTGTTTCCAGATTTATCCAAAACCATCCCAAGAGAAACTCACACATCTTTGACCAATGAATCCACCCCAAGGCAGCACAAGTCCTCCCAAGTGGAGTGACTTGGATCCTTGAGGGAGCTAGCCCTTTTCATTTGCCTCAGAATCACAAAACTCTCTTGCTCTCATTGTCTTGCCAAACCTTTCCTTCCTTAGTTGTGCACCCTTGTTCTTTTATAGGCTCTCCAAAGGTCATCATCGTGAACCGTCGTGTCCTTTGGGGTGTCCCATCCCTTCTCGAACCCATGTCCAAATGAAACATTGTGCCCCTTCGCGGACCCGAACGCCCCAAAAAATCATGATGTCCCTTTGCAGACTGGGTCACCTAAATGAACCTTGGTGCTTCATTTTAGAATTCCCCATATGTCAAACCAACTCATCCTATTGGGTGTGTTCCCCCCTTAGGTGAGTCAGGACGAAACTCTTAAGTGCGCCTCCCATGCATTAGCTAATTTTCCTTCTTTGATGGAGTGCCCAAGTTTTTCCCTCAACTTGATCTGTAAATTTTTGTGGATATTCCACTAGAACAGTTCATCACAACAAATATAATAAAATACTGAAATCTTTACTATTAAGGTTAATTTCCTTTAGATCTCCAGAATATTTAGTTACCGATAAAATAGATAAAACAAATAAAAATAGATAACAATAAAACACATTCACACCATCCACAAATAAACACAATATATGACCTGAGAAACCCAATACGGGAGAAAAACCAGCTAGAAGGTGAGGCTTCTTTGCTCTCTTTTCTCTGGTAAATAAATTATGCAAGTACACAAAAAAAGGCACTCTCTGTGGAGTTGCTTTTGACCTGTTGCCTATATGGCTGCTACAAAATCTCTTCTCGTCTGTTATGATGTTGGATGTATGGGTTGAACCAGGTTCTACCTTAGTTCTCCAACAAAACCCTTTTCACCATCGTCCCTTCTGGTAAACTAGAAGGCTACAACACGCACAGAGTGCACAACACAGTCTCACCCAAGATGGGTTATGGGTGACTGGAAGATGCAAATGTCTGTAGTCATGGAAGGGATTGGGGATGTTATTTTTACTATTGTTCTACTTTAACATTCATTCTACCATAGCATTCATCAGATCTACAATTCTTATATTCACTCAACATCAGTTATTATGCATACTCATTTAAGTGTGTGTTGCAATTAAACCCTAACAGATGCATTCACCTAACCATTCATTTATAATTGCAGAAACAACAAAAAACATTCAAACACATTGCAACACATGATTTTACCATGGTTCATCCCCTTGGGCTACGTCCACAAAGATACTCTACTTTATTCATTCTTCATCAAAATAACATTGAGCACATTACATCATATGGTTTAAGAATAGTACATGTGAGGCTGACCAGTGTTGCACATATCTCCATAGCTTACGACCTGACCCTCAATTACATCTCCACATTGGATCCATCTGAGCTCCACAACTCTAAACAATACAAAACCTCCGACTCAAAAAGGATTCAAAATAGACTCATGCACACAAGTTCTAGGGTAGCTTATGCCAAGATATGGTATCTCATGATATCTCCTATCTACCTCATACATCATATTTGTACTAAAAAAACCCTTACATTATGACTCTAAAAACCTAACTCTAAGTGAACTCCACTTTCCCACTTTCTAACTATATTTTGCGTGGTTGGTCTTCGATCCAACCGTTTCTTGTGCTGATCTTCCTTCTTTCTCGGCATATTGCTTCCTTTTCCCTTTGTCGTGCTTATCTTCATTTTTTTTTCTGGTGCACGATTCTTCCTTTGGTCCATTATGTGCTTAACTCCCAAAAATTATTTCTCCGACAAGCCCCCAACAGTAACTTGTGGCTTGTCCCGAGCCACTCAGGCCATGCGTGCCTTCTACACTGATTTCTCCAACTCCTGGAACTGCTTCGCCAATGTATCCACGTGTTTCTTGGCCTGCACACTTTTGTTTGTCAAGGTATCCATGACCTGCACTATAACATACTCCTTCAACACTTCTATGCTTTCTAAGTGTGCATGTTCCATGCTAGATTTCTCCGTTTCCAGCGTTGTTATCATTTGTTCTTCTTGTTCTTGTAGGGGCTCCAAATGATCC
>ML837498.1:47393-89993 GCA_009831015.1 Picea engelmannii | reverse complement strand
TTTCCCATGGATGGGACGGAACATGAAGTGGTGAGTATAGCCCTAGTTTTATATTCGTGGGCTTACAAGTAGAACAAATCACACACCCCTTTACATATTTAGTTACAATTTCTTTCATTTGAGGCCAATAACAAAACTTCTGCAAATGAGCCATAGTTTTTCCTACCCCAAACTGCCCAGACACAAGAGAAGTGTGTGCTTCTCATATCACATGGACTCGTTAACTTGTAGGAATAGATAGCTTTCCAAGATGGTAGAGTAGTTTTCCCTGCAGACAATAGTTCTCTACCTATGCACCATGGGTTAGCTTCTCATATACTTCTTTAAAATCTTCATCGATGACATATTGTTCTACATAGCTATCATAAGATAAATAAGTATTCTTCAAAATAATAGAAGCAACAATAGGAGGTATAGAAATCATATCGACTACCTTGTTACTTGTACCCTTTTTGTACTTGATTACCAAATGAAAATGTTGTAGAAAACACATCCATCTGTAGTGTTGAGATTGTTGCAGTTTGGTCTATCCTTGAATATACTGTAAGGGTTGGTGATCTATATGTATGATTGTTTCCTTCCCTAACAAGCAGTGCTTACATTTCTTTATGCTTTAAACTAATTCATACAACTCTTTATCATATTTAGGATAGTTAAAACAAAATGGTAAAAATTTTCAGAGTGGTAACATATAGGATTACAATATTGCATCAATACTACACCCATGGCATATCCGCTAGCACATGTCTTGATCTCAAAAGGTTGTTGAAGATTCAACAATGCTAATACTGGTGCGATACTGATCTTCTCCTTCAAAGTGTCGAAATATTTTTGTTGCTTTCCTTCCCACTGAAAATTGTTCTTCACACTGGTTAAGGCATGCAAAGGAGCTGCTATAAAGGAGAAGTTTGAAATGAACCTCCACCAATTACATCAATTTTGGAAGGATCAATTTTTAACTGTCATCCTCCTACAATATGACCTAAGTACACAAGTGCAGTCTTGCCAAATTCACATTTAGACAATTTTACATACAACTTTTCCCTTTGCAAAGTATCCAATACTTCCTTTACATGCCTCACATGTTCATCCCAAGTCCCGCTAAAAATAAGAATGTCGTCTAAATACATATTCACAAAGTCATCTAGGAAAGGCCTGAGTACATCATTCATCACACACATGAAAGTTTTCAGAGAATTACAAATCCCAAATGACATAACTAACCACTCAAACAATCCTTGTTTGGTTTTAAAGTCAATTTTCCATGCATCTTGTTCTGTGACCCTGATTTGATGGTATCCACTGCGGAAATCCAACTTAGTGAAATAAACAACATTTTTCAACTGATCAAGTAAATAATCTATATGAGGAAGAGGGTATTGATTTTTCACCATGATTTTATTAAAGGACCGATAATCGACACACATTCACCATGTGCCATCTTTCTTTGGTACCATCATGATCGAAGAACCACAAGGAGATGAAATTGGTTTGATGACCCCTTGATCCAATAAGCCGTGTACTTGCTTCTTGATCTCTTTCATCTCCCTAACTGACATCCTGTACATGCCCACATTAGGGAGAGGAGAATCCTGCTAAATATGTATCTCATGTTGGATTTCCCTCTTAGGAGGTAATCCATCTCATTCCTAAAAAATATCATCATACTTAGAAACAATATCAATTAATTCCTTTTTATGAGAATGATCACATCTTTGGAAAGCGTATGATGTCCCGACATATTTCTCTCTTATGACCATGAGTACACATCTCTTATTAGTGTTTATGAGTCTTTTCATTTTCCCTGCACTAACAAGTGTTGTATTTAACCTCATGTTGTGAGCTCTAACAATATATTCCACTCCCCCCTTAGTAAGGTGGTATTTGTTCTCATAACAAAAGAAGAATGCTTTTCTATCACAAAGATAATGACTTCCCAACACTATACCACATATATCAAGTGGTACAACATCCAAATCCACTTCATTAATCAACTTTGAAGCAATAGAAAATCTGGCCCTACAATGTTTGGTGACATTAAGTTTTGATTTATCACATACCCAACCAAGAGAATAAGGCTTTGGTTTCTTTATGTCCTTCGTTAATGTTTATCTTTCTCATATTTTGATGATTCCAAAGGGGATCGAATATCTATCGAACCTTTATGCAAATAAATTATGCAAACCAAAAACCGCCTTCTGTCGATGCTGATGAGAATCGGTGCCTAGAGACTGTTGTCTTTGTGTGGTTCCTTTACTTACTTAAATTCTTTCTGACACCAAACCTGAGCATGTTAGGTGTAGTGTTTAGCTGTCGATTCTTAATTCAGGTGTTAAGGTATTTTAGACATGAGTTTTCACAAGTTCAAACAAAATTGACTAGGTGATAAGAGACATGAAAACAAACAAAGATAAACCATTTCCCAAAATCAAATCGAGTCATACAATGAAGAAAAAAGTGGTACCCAAAAAGTGACAAAATTGGATAAGACTTTTTAGGGTTTGTTGAGTGCTCAACAAATGACAACTTACTGGGCGAAATTAGAATCTTTGTTCCTTCCCCGGGCTCAACTGATGCAAAAGATGGTTAAGAACTTAACTAGTTTTTTATCAGACCCTCTTGTATCCTTGCCTTTAAAATTCCTTGGTTGGTGAATCTGGGCCTCCCTGTGGGGGTTTCAACCTTTATTCCTCCTTCATTTCATTTAACCATGAACCATGCCCTCTTTTGACAAGAGTCGAGTAAAGCATTCACTGGCACCTAGCCTTTTAGTTATCATCATTCACTTGCTACAATGTTGCTCCATTTCCAGCGAGCATCCATAGCCCCGAAAAAGTCACCCTGACATAACAGACCTTGCTCCGCTGCCAGCGAGTATCCATATCCCTAACAAAGTTATCTGCATACCCTCTCCCACTTTTCACTCATTTGATATAATTGATTTTATTTTGGCAGAATGCCCTGAGTGAGTGGGAGAGGACGACGTCTATTATTTGCACAATGAGATGGTTAAGGTGAATTTTTGATAGCTCTGTCTTGAGGTACATGTGGTCCTTTCCAACTTACCATCTTTCCCTTTAGGTTTTACCAGACCACCAGGAAGACACTTCATCACTTTTCCAAGGTTGTTTATTTGCACAGGTTAGATACATAACTCCTTCAAAACAACCACAATTCTCCTAGCGCTTCTTGTGTTGTATGTAAGCATGAGTTAGGGAAATAGTTCATTATACTGCATGAACTAAGGTAAACCAATGCCTTGCAGAACACAAAATTCAAAGAGAAAAAAATAATATAACAAGAAAACAAAAATTAAGGACTCCGCAATCAACCTACCTAAAAACAAAATGTCATGAAAACACACACATTTTTGTTTTTTAATAGAAATATTGTTTTGGGGCTTGGAAATTCATCGAGAGGGCATCAAGTTCCCCCCTTAGATTTTGCAACGATACATGCCTACCCCAAGTTTATTGACTACCTGAAAAGGTTTTAGCTATAGATTTTGAAACTTCAAATGTTTTCCCTTTGACTCATTCGCTCTATCCCATTTCAGGACCAAGTGTCCTACTTCAAAATTGTTCTCTTTGGACTTATGTTTGTCAAACCATCTTTTAACTATCTACTTATGAGAAATGGACTTTGATTTTTCTTTCTCCCTTTCTTCTTCCAGCATGAGGAGGGTATCAATTATTTGTTGAATAACCGATGAGGGTTGTCCTCTAGAATCTTGATCAAGATGAAGAGATGGAAGATATAGCCTATTCGGGAGAATGGATTCTTGTCCATATAAAAAAAAATGGGGAATTCCCTATAGCTTCCTTGGGTGTTACTCTATCATACCATACAACATTATGAACTGAACTGTGCTAATTCCTCTGGTTGTCTGCAACTATTTTCTTTAATATCCTCACTAGGTTCTTATTGTTTGATTATGCCACTCCGTTCCCCTGTGGATAGTAGTTTGCAACATATATGATTACGATTCCTTTGTATAGAGAAAAATATATTAATAGGGTGGAATAAAAGTAAGCGACATTATCAAAAACAAGGAAGGAAGGCATGCCAAACCTTGTGATTGGTTGTTGTTCTATGAATTGGATCACCACCTTTTCGTTTACATGAGTCAGAGGGACGTCCTCTGCCCATTTCGTGAAATAGTCTGTGGAAATCAGTATGTATCTATGTTGTTTTGAAGAACTCAATGTAATTTCTCCGATGATATCTAACCCCCATTGCTCGAATGGCCTGGAGACAACCACATGTTGGAGTGGGACAACTACTCTCTTTTCTCTCCCTGCGCTTATTTGACAAGTTTTACAGCTCCTAGCGTATGTGTGAGCATCCCTGAACATAGTAGGCCAATAATATCTGGCTCTCAGTATTTTGTGAAAGGTGGTATTCCCTACGAATTGTCCACCTGCAGGACCATCATGGAGCTCCTTCATAACCTTGTCAGCGTCTTCTTGTTAGAGACATATTAAAAGTAACCCATCATAATTAACATGGAAGAGCACCAAATTTATGAGATGATATTGTACCGATTTTAGTATGAGGGCTCTCCTTTCCTTAGGGTTTAGGTTTACTGGGAAAGTCCCATGATGCAGGAGATAAGAAAATTTGCCATACCAAGACTCCTTCCCTAGGGATACATATGAAGCTTCACTATACTATAATTCCAATTCATTCTCCCACCCAAAGTCTTCATTTACTTGGTCTTGGGCTTCAACTGCGAGTTTACATAATCCTTGTCCTTTGACCAGATTGGTAGGTTTTATATCTATATCAAATTCTTGGACTACTGCCATCCTATTTCCTCTTCTTTCCCCCATCTCGTGTTGAGTGAATAAGGATTAGACTACAGGATGAGGCACAATAACTTTGGTGTGATTTTTTAGGATGTAAGATCTAAAGTGTTTTACTGCCTTGTACACCACATAAGCTTGTCTGTCTATAGCAGGGTAATTTAGTTCGGCCCCTTGGAGCTTCGATTTGCAGATCTTGATTGGGTTTAGATTCGGGTTGAAATTTGTTTAGGATAGTGGTGAATCATTGATTGAAGTCTTTAACCTTCTCCTTTGAACTCATGGTGGCGGTGAACAACTCAGCCATCAAATCTCCTATAGTGGTTTCTTCTGCAAATTTGTCTAAAAAATCCTTTTGAAACTTCGTCCAGCTAGTTATGGACCCTACAGGAAAGTTAAAATACCACGTGGAGGCCGAATTATCAAAATTATAGGGGGAAATATTGCATACTACATCTTCATGTTGGACATTCACCAGTATAATAGCTAGTATGAATTTTTTGATATGGTCTTCAAGCAATCCTGATATTTCGTCAAATTTAGGGAGTAACTTTTCTGGGTGTCGCGGGAGGTTATGTACTCATCCGAGGATTGACAAAGAATCTCTGGCCAACCAAGGTTGATTATTCGGAGGTGGTTTCCCCCTTCTTCATTATTATCATTGTTATCTTCCATGTCGTCTGACTACGAAACTAAGCGTTCTGAGTTAAACCCTTCTTCTTCATATTCAAAATCGTCGGGCTCAGAGCAGTTACCGGTTGGTGTTTCGGGGATGTTCGATCTCTGTGAGGGAAAAATCTATCAGGTATTCTACTGTGTGAAAAAAACCTAGTCAGGGGTGTTGACCACATGTCTGCTTACTTTTTTTCTACGAGGAAGTAACGGAGCTAAGGATAGTGCTCCAATTTTTCAGGCGTAAGCTCTTGTGATTCTTCTTAACTAGTTCAACTCCTCATGGGGAAGAGCGTAAGGTATTTCAGGGAATAAATTTTCTTCCTCTTGTTGGGGTGAGTTACTCTTTTCAAGAGTACTTAGTGTGTGTGGGATGTCTTGAGAATAACTAGCCATGCATGTGGGTTGTTTTGAATCTACAGGTTGTCTGGAATATTATATCAAAAATATTGTTATCCATTCATTCAGGCCCTCCTTCTAGGGACAATTCTGTTGAGGGGTCCTAAATCCATTTAACTAAAAAAAAGGAACCAAACCCGCCACTGAGGCCCAATTATACTCTGCATCATTTGATAGTGGAATGGTTCTCCAGATCTGTCGATCTAGTCAAATAATCGATGGGCTTTACGTATATATTCTTTTGAAAATTCCTCCTTCAGTTTAAACATTCTCTTTTGTATTTTATTTTATTAGCTGGGTCTGCTAAACGATATGTGCTGGTATAAACCAACTAGGTAAAGGGGGAAATATTAATTACTAAAGAAGGTTGAGCTTGGGATAACCCTTGTGCTCCATCATGCAGACAAAGATTTTTATACATGTTACAATCCTAGTATTAATACATTAACTTGTTGGTATTCTAATTATTGACTAAGATACAATTATCGAAAGAAAACATACATGCAATAAAATGATGGCAAGAAAAATAGTTTCCTTAGATCTAACCATTAATCACACATCAACACGACGATTTTCTTTCCATCATTAGAGACAAGAGCTATACAAATATTGAATCAACTAACTTATCAATAGATTCAAAAACTCTTACTCATTACAACATCCATTCATGAGATAAAGTCAGAAGTAATTCCTGCTTGTGATCCAATCACACATGCCTTTGATGTAAAACAAAAAAATTGTCTCCGATCCTAAACAATACTTCTCAATTAAGGTAGTTCTGAAATAATTCTTTACAATTCCAAAATGAGGGTATTTTCCAAAACCATCGACCCTTTCTAAAATGTCGATCCTCTTATTTATAACAAATCATTAACTAAAAATAACTATCAAAAGTGCAAGCTAAGTAAAACAAAACATCGCCACATGGCGCTCCCATCTCTCTGTCTTATAAGATTCATCGAATGGTTTCATTCAAGTGTATGACTCTTCTCATACTCTGACCATTTGACAAAGAGTTCCTCGCATGTGTTGGAATATGGGAA
Source organism: Picea engelmannii (assembly GCA_009831015.1). Taxonomy (NCBI): domain Eukaryota; kingdom Viridiplantae; phylum Streptophyta; class Pinopsida; order Pinales; family Pinaceae; genus Picea; species Picea engelmannii. The sequence continues at coordinate 83,074 of ML837498.1, read as the reverse complement.
TCTGTGTTGGTCCATTGGGGCCGAAAGGATCTCCTTTACTTCTACTGCACGTGCCCGATACTTGACTATTTTGACCCTTAATTGTTGTAATATTGTTCAAGCCTTGATCGGGTTCTCCATGACCTGTTGTACTTGTCCTAGAGCCATGTTCGCCACCTTTGTTATCTCTGTAGTTGACATTGAGTCTTGTTCTGCATGTTGTTTGACTATGTCATGCAAGTCGACAAAGTCCTCAGGCGAGCCGAATTATGGGAGACCGATGTCTTTCATCTCTCGATTAATATTGACCCAACTTCTTTCACAATCGACCCATTTCTCTTGAATCTCCCACTGAGGTTCTTGGGCCATTTTCACACATTATTCGACCACTTTCCTTATCCGATCTATGTTTTTGTCCCTCAACACCCGAATGTTGTGCTTTGCGGTGTCTCGACCCTTTTGAACTGCGTTGAAGTAATCAATTATTTCCACTGCTTGGTGGGCCTTCTTGTACCATATTTCCACATATTTTCAGGTCACTAGCACCATAAGAGTGCCTTCTTGGAAGTTGACTATCCCTGTAGTAAAAATGTGTCTTTCATTTGTGAATCTGTTGTAGGAATCTTGGAATTCGCTTCTCAAAAATATCGTGGCCTGTGTGGAGTCCTGATAATATTTATTCAAATGGAGCAGATGCTCCAACTCCTTTAGCACAATGACCATCTCTTCTTCATCTTTCCTTGCTCTATCCAGGGTGGCATTTGTGATCACCATCCCTGCTCCGATAAGCTCAAACATCTTGGCATGCTATGTGCTTATAAATTTATCCTCTGTGGTGATGAGGATCAAACTGTCCAAAGTAAGCCTCCTTTTCTTGGTGGTTCTCTTCATGATGGATTTCCTCTTTCGGTCGTAGGAGATTTCTTGTATATTGGTGACCTCATCCACAGGTTCGGGGATTTGTTGTTCTCCCCAAGTAAGAGTGTTTCCAAAGCTCCCAATGGTGTATATCTATTCAAGACTGGGTTCCTGAACCTCTTTTGTATGTCACGATGGCTCGGCCTCTGGTTGTTTCTCATCGGATGGTAAGGTATTGGACAAAAGCAAGGAATTAGGGGTAGGTTCAATACTTACTTGGTAATCGGCTGTTGAGATGCCGATTTCCTGTTGTGAAATTTCTTCTCCTTGTTCGCTCGATTCTAGCTCATCCCTCGAGCTATCCATTTGGGTTCCCAGTATGTCGAGTGGATTAGTGTCCAAGGCACTTTATACCTCATGCTCGTTCTATGAACGAATTTGACTTGGAGCATAGGGACCCGTGGTAGATGCTTTCTTAGGTTCTTTCTCCTATTTAATTTGCACCAGAGTGACCAGGGACACCTTCGAACTCTCCTCATCATCGTAGATGGTAATTAAATCAAATAAGGGATTTGGTATACTTTTCCTTTTTGATGTCCTTGCTATCTCGGGCCGAGATGAAAATTCCCCTGGTGATCTGACCTGTGGTGATGGAGCTTTAGGGTTTCCTGACCTGGTGGTTTCTTCAATCTGTATAGGTTATGGGCCAATTGGTTCTCCTCGGATTTCAACTGGGTCATCGATCGAGATCCTCTTCATTTCTATCAGGTCGGGGTCATTTTGCAATTGATCGATGATCCTCTGCACCCCTTTTATTAAGAATAATCCCCTTCTCTATGCCTCTGTTATCTCTGTCGCTCTGATTTCTTCCTTGGCTCTGATTGCTTATTGAGCTGACTGCTCTATTGTTTCCACCTGTTCTCCCACACTCATGGCCTTGAACCTGGTCATGTTTGGGTTGGCCATCCTCTACACCCCCTCTTCCCAGTCATGGGCTCTCTCTATGAAAATTTCATCCTCAAACTTATCATTAGCATACGACCAGCAGGATGATAATTACAAAGCATGTTGGAGGACCAGGCCTTTAGGGTCGTGCTTGCATAATCAACCTATAGGGAACCTGAATTAAAGTTGGGTCAACCCTTCTAGTTTGGCTTGAGTAGTTCACCAGATAAAACCCTATATGAAAACCATAGGGTATGATAGCTCGTTTCTTGTCTTTGACCAATGTGGTGTTATAGCCCTCCAGGATGGTCCGATAACAAATTTCTCCCACAACGAGTTGGTCTGGGACATGAGAGGGTAGGATATGTGGTGCTCTGGTGGCCCCGAACACTCTGATGTAGGTTGATTGTTTGTCTAAATACCAATGGACTACCTTTTCTATTATTTTTTTGGCTACCACAGATAGTCTTCAGAATTCCTTCTTAAAAATAATAAAATAAATGCGAGCGATGAATTCATCGCAGATGAGTGCATAATACTTCTTGTACTTTTTCTCCCATAGTATGTTGAAGTAGACATGGATCCGGAGCTCAGAAACATGCCAAATTAGATTCATGATGGTAAAGACGTTCCTTGTGAACATGACATCGAGCATGTACGAGGCCATGTAGAAAGTGGGTGCCTCCCCTTCCTTCGAAATTTGAGCATGTTGTACACATATGCTCAATTGTTTTGAGGTTATCGCTCCCCAGTTGAAGCTACTCCTGGTTATTGATATTGTGTACGCCAAAGCCATCCATGCTTCCGAAAACTTGGAGCAATCTATTTCTCCATATAGCCGACATATGAGAGCCATCAAATAGATGTATGGCTCCCTCAGGTTGATTGTTCCATACCATCCATTGGTCCGATTAGTGAAATTTTTGTACTCCTTCCACCATGAAGCCATCAACCAGCTGGTGTCATGGAATTCATAGAACTTCACCATGAAGTTTGTGTTGAGCCTCTCCTTTGGGTCCCTAATCTTGTAGTATTTATGGACTTCTGTCCAGAGGAAAACTCTGATGCATCTTCCATTATCATCAATTATCAAGCGTTTCTTCCCATATGTATGGTCGATGATCCATTTTGAAACCTCTATGTAGGGTAAAACGAGGGTTCCTCTTGCCACCATGTGTAAATACGACTTTTGAATGTTGGGAAACACCTGGTCATCGAGCCCCCTTACGTCTATGTCACTCTGTGGGATATACTCTAGGTATTCTTATTGGCTAATTCTATTGAAGAAATACCCCCACTATGGGAGTGCTACCTTGGATTTGGTGTTTGCCTCTGTATCACCAAACACCAGAGGATGGACAAAAACTTTCTTTGTTTTTGTTTTGATGACAGGCTCCACCCTAGGGGCGTACTCCAACTGCCTCGTGGTCCCCAGAGAAGAATCTTCGCCTATCTCGTCTTCTTTCAGCTTTGGTTCTCTTGGTGAGTGTTTGGTGGTTGGATTTCTCGGTGGAATATTACTTGAAAATATAACATAGTTTAGAGATTGTGCAATAAAATCGGGTGCACATATATAAATTATACCCAACGAATTAACAGACTTGGATAGATACCTATGAAGCTTTTTAAACCTGATTTTGATAATCAAAAGGGTCAGTACAAACTTCAGTTTCTCGCTTCGCTCCTTCAGATGCTCTGGAATTTGACTTATGTGCAGAATGATTTTTTTCAAAACGATTCTAGAAATTTGAACATGGATGACCTTACTGTGTCGCATCAACGATTCAATTCGGGTTATGAGTGAAATTTCAAAAAATATGCCGCCAGATATTCAGAGATGTTCAAACTTAAATTCATCGTGGGTTGACAACAGAGGCGTAGGTGGTAATGTGGTCTATTAGTGATTTCAAAATGATGTTGTCTAATCGGCACATGGGGTAGCAACTAATGTGGGATCCGAAATTAACTAGTTCCTTAAATGTCAAAAATCCGATTGTATCTAATTACGCAAACGTCCCATCGTTGCTCTCTTTCAGTCGATGGATCGGGGGTAAGGATTGTGCTGTGAAATTTTTTGTTGATATCCTCCTACAAAATCTGTGATTCCAATTGATCTTGCCGTACAGAGATGATGTGGAAAAGATGACTAGGAGGCATGACTAGGACCTAGGGAACTAAAATGACTTGGGATAAAACCAAACCGTACGACCCTCTTACATGGTAAAGACACATGGAATTCGAGACCAATGACTTCATTCGCTTGTGTCATTTGGAGTCAAGTATTTCGTTAAGCCATACGTTTCTAAAACCCAAACCTAACTTGTTGACACCTGAAAGCGTCAAGGATCGACGATCATAGATAAACCTACCCAAGTGCTCTTGTATCAGCTCCCTCGAAAAATTCCCGATGTCGAAAATGCATCGAGGGATTAGCGATCAAAGATAACTTTATCGTGGTCAAAATGATTGTTGTGATCTTTCTTGATTTTCCTGATCCCGATAAAGCACATCGGGCATTGGCTATCGACGATTTCTTTATGTCCTTCATTAATGTTTGTCTTTCTCGTATTTTGTCGTTGTCGAAGGGGATCGACTATCTCTCAAACCTTTATGCGAATAACTTATGCAAACCCAAAACCTCCTTCTTTCGATGTCGATGAGAATCCGTGCCCGAAAACTATTGTCTTCATGTGGTTCCTTTACTTACTTGAATTCTTTTCGACGTCGAAGTTAAGCGCATTAGGTGCAGTGTTTAGATGTCGATTCTTAATTCGGGTGTTAAGGTATTTTAGACATGAGGTTTCACAAGTTCAAACAAAACTGAATAGGTGATAAGAGTCATGAAAACAAACAAATATAAACCATTTCCCAAAATGAAATCGAGTTAGACAATGAAGAAAACAAGTGGTACCCAAAAAGTGACAAAATTTGATAAGGCTTTTTAGGGTGTGTTGAGTGCTGAACACCTCCATACATGATACTAAAAGAAAATTCTTCTTCAAAACTGGTACGTAAAGCACATCATGGGCATCCAATGAAACTCCCAACTCGATATGGAATGTGAATGTTCCCTCTCCCTTTAATTCATACTTGGAATCATCACCAAGCTCCACATGAACCTTCGATTCCCTCTCTGTCATACTGCTAAATATCTCTCATGATTTTGTCATATGACGAGATGCACCACTTTCCAAGAACCAAGCACTCCTCACTGTTGTGATAATATAAATGAAATAAACCATTGAGTAATCCTTGTCAAATTTTGCTGCAAACTCATCAAGCTATGTCTATAGTGATGTTATTGTTTGCATATTTATGTTACCCTTCTTCTTCTTCTCTAGACATTGAGATGTATAATGTCCCTTCTTATGACATGAGAAGTACTTGATTTTACTCAAGTCCTTCTTCGTCCCTGTATGTGATGATCCTCCATCATTTTTACCCTTCTTGCTAGAACCATTTCCTTTACCCTTCCTTGTCTTACTGACAAGAGCCAAGTTCTCTTCACTACCTTCAAGATTGCTACTCTTAGAATCCTTTCGATTCTCTTCTTGGATGAAATCATCCCAAACTCTCTGCCAATCTTGTATATTTTCCCGAGCACAAACTCCTGTGAAAAATGGTTCCCATGACTTGGGAAGACCATTCAGTGCCACATTAATGATATTTGTGTCCTCATTTTTCTCCCCTATGGATGCAAGCTGATCACATACCTATTTGATCCTCATGAGATAATTGGTAACATTATCTAATCTAGACATTTGAACTGATATGAGTTTATTTATTAAGACCATATTTCTATTAATGTTATTGCTTTGGAATAAACTTACCAGGGAATCAAACATCTCTTTGGTCGTCTTGTTCTTTTTTAGGTGAGGGATTAGATGATCCTTCACTAAATCTAGGAGGACTCTTTCTTCTTTGATCTCCTTCTTGTTGTGAGCATCTAAAGTTGTCGGATATGTCGGTGGAGTAACTGCTTTATCCACTAACTCCCATAGGTCATACTCCTTCAACACCAAAGTCACTCTTGCTTTCCAAGATAGGAAGTTGGATGCTACATCCAATATATGTTCAAATATCAATGGTTCTACTGCCATCCCTAAGACCTGAGAAACTTCCCTGGAAATAACCTTCTACTAGAAACATTCCCATGTGTTGACCTGTATGGATATATGCGAGTGTTAACACTGCAAAGCATGTATATACATGATTCAACACATTGAAAATCATGTATCTATGCGATTCAACCCACTGAAAATAACATATGTATGTGTTTGTTTCTTCTGTGAATCATGTATGCTTTCATACACCTGCAAAAAATTACCTCTACCTCAGTACGATTGTTTCCATGAAAAATTACTCCTTTAATTTCCTTCTACTGGTTATGAATATGCTATGGATCTGAGATATGGCTTTCCTTCATAGAACCTTCTCTAATACTATGTTGAAATTTCTCCTACTCAACACCCGACAATTAGCTCAAAACAAATCATTTTTTCTAGTAAAATCACAACTTAGTAATCAACTAAACATGTAGCAGTAGCATAAATAAGGAAACAAAATCAAACACATAAAAACACCAAATTTTTTGGGTATAAACCCCTAGAAAAACCCCGGAGGGAAAACCAATGCTGAGAATGATTTTATTATGCTAAAATCAAGGCTCTTGTAATAGGGATAATGGCCCACTGAGAGAAATACAACTGCAGACTAACCTGGCAAGGTCCGACTTATTGTACAACCAGTTTTGGCATGCTTTTCAAGGAATACATAATTTTCCTTCTTGTGAATCACGTATAAACATGATTCTCCTCACTTTGAACCACATATCCATATGGGAAACATGTATGGCAAGTTTCGTATGATCCAACACTTTGTTGTGGATTCCTGATATTGAAACCCACCTGCGTAAGCTTATGTTCTATCTTCTCCTTGATTTGATCTCTAGATGGAAGTCCTTCGCCTTCCATATCCAATATCTCCTTGAATCTGTCAAGTGTCTTTCTACTTCACCCTAGCCTCTCTTTTATAATCATGAGTTTTAATCTATTTCTAATCTCAAAAGTGATCTATGGTAGAGATTACTTCTCACACTCATTTGATATTTAGATTGCATGTTGCATGGTAAGTAATTTTAGCATGTTTCTTAAATAACTCAATTAATTAATTACATAATTAATTAATAAATATAATTTACTTTAATAATTCCTTTAATTAAAGTAAATTCAAGAGTAGAAGGATTTGGTCAATTTCCACAAATCTAGACACATAGACCTGTGCAAAAATACCTATCCAATTCTACCACTAACATCAACACAAATATTTACACAAATTCAATGGTGCGCCATTTTTGTTAAATTCTTCTATTGTTATGGCATCACGGGTGTACTCATCTTTCATGTAATTATTCATTACTTTCCCAACAATCAAATAACAGGCCATGCAAACCTTCTCATCATTGATCGACACAATGTGCACTTCACGACCTCCTCGTCAAGTGCCATATTTTTCATATAGGATAATTTCACCCTTTTTCGACCATGCTTCTCGGAGCCTTGGAAGTCATTTGTGACATCCTAACCTTCCATGTTCAAACCGTTTAGATTATGAATGTCCTCTACATGGATGGGGTAGGTCTGGTCTAACCATAAGGTGTTGTTGTGCATTCGACTGATGAGGAATTTCATGCAGTGAGAGACTTCCTTAGTAGTGCCAAAGACTGGTAGGTCACGAAGACTCATCAAGGTAAAATATCATAGTGGTATGTAGTCAAGTTTCCACTGCTACTGAAACTATCCATTCGGCAATGTGATACAATCCATAAATGCATGGATATCCATTTGTGAAAATAGGGAGACGTTTATAAAATCAAGGTTGATCAACCGATATTGCTGAACTTTTCCATGGAGATCACCCTGAACAACAACCCATGGATCAATAAATTCCTCTGGAATAACAATTTTAGGAAGATATCCATAGATATAAGTGCGGACCATCGTAGCAGACTAGCATTGGTATAAAAATGGGCTCAGAGAGTTATCAAGGGGCTCCATGAATGAATATGAAAACAACCTAACTAAAATAAAATAACAATTAACAGTCAGGAAAAGGTTAGTTTATAGGCATATACGGGAGGTGACGTGACAAACATGTATTAAGAGATACAATGTGGAGGTAACTCAACATTAATGTCAAACATGTCCATCGAACATGGAAAAATACACGAGTGATTCAGATAATTAAGAGCATAAGTGGAGACAATATACTAGGATATCGGGGTGAATGAGAAACTAATGGCCACACTAGCGCTCATATAGAAAATTATCGACAATTGGTAGGACATAAATGATTTTGAGTGGTGATTATGGGACAACAAGTAAAAATGTATCAACGATATTTAACTAATCCAGTGACAATGACAGACACATGTTTCGATCTTGGAGGATACATAATACGAAAGGATTTGATTTAGACCTCCCCGACCACAAAGGTGATATCCAGGTTGGAAAAATTGATAGGGACAACTAGATGTGAGGACAAGTGAAAGTTAGATGCATCACCAATTTACTGATGGAAATGGAAAACACCAACTAATGAAAATCCTACCTACTATATGCACGCCCACGTATAAGAGCACTGCAAAGTAGCACTTATCAAGGAGAGTTATAGGGCTTCAGGCATATTTCATTCACCCATACAAGATGAACAATACCATCTAGTTGCATGAGCTTAGCAATGCTAGATTCACATATTTCCATAACAACAAAAGGTTCCAACCAATGAATGTGTAATTTCCCCAGATGTTTTTGATATTGGCTGTCGTATAACAAGACTTGGTCACCTTGTGTGAAGAACTTGTGCTTGATATGTTAGTCATGCCAAGCCTTCTGCTGATATTTTTCCACTGTCTAATGAAAATCCTCTAAGAATATCACTTCTTCAAGCTGCGTTAGTTCCACAATTCATGATGCGATGAATTCATCATCTGACAACATAGCAGCTTGCATAATGAATAGACTCAGAGTTAGAAACTCATATGGAATGATTGCTTATCTTCCATATACCAATTGAAATGGGGTAAACCTATGTAATTTCTTTGTATTGGTTTGGTAATCCCATAAAACATCTGGAACTCTCTCATCCCAATCATCACAATTTGTGCAACATACTTTAGTTAATCCCCTATCTAAGATCTTTTTGAAGGCTTCGAATATTCCATTATCTTGTGGATGGTATGGACTTCTCTTATGGTGTTGAATCAAAAAGTATCTTATGAGGGTGGAGATAGGCTCACTAACAAAGTGGGCACCTTGATCATTGGTCAAGATCCGAGGACAACCAGACTTGGTAATTATGTTCTCAAAAATAAACCGTGTTGTTGTGTCTATAGAGAAATCTCGAACAACCTGTGCTTCTTCCCAACGAGTCAAGTAATCATTGGCAGTAATAATGTATCTTTCCTTTGAATTCCTTGTAGGGGGGTTTATCAGACCAATGGAATAAACAACCCACTTTTCAAAGGCTTGTAGTTCTCATACATGATGTAAAGGTAAATCGTCTCTACATGATGGCTTACCAATTCATTGATAGACATCAAATGACGTAGCATAATATTTTTCAACTTTGAACACTATTGGCCACCATAATCCTGCTTGTAATATTTTTCGGAAAGTTTCCTTTCCACCTACGTGTCCTCCCGCAATTCCATTTTGACAATCCAAAAAAATAATAGGTCTTTCACGGTATATTACACATTGTATAAGGATGATATCCAATCCTAATTTGTACAAGTGTCCCATAATGAGTTGATATTTTGCTGCTTGGACCACTAGGTGTCTGCTATAGTGGGAAAACCCCACTATGGACTACACTAGGGTTCTAAAGTGTAGGAAGAGCTAATTGTATAAAGTCTCCTACTTTTAACAACTATCCCAACAACACCCCACATTCATGTATAAAGTACAAAGTATAGGGATTTAGTCTTACCTTAAACTCCGTGTCCAGTGTCAATCCCTTTGTGCCCAATCATTTCTCGACTGCAAATATCCTCCCGAGGCTGACCTGCATTCACCAAAAGACAAACAAGAAACTACGAACATGCATTCTATATATGTATTAGTAGGTTATATGTCATAATAAAAGGTAAATCAAATATCAAGATTGAACACATAATGTGGCGGGACGAAAAACGTACTTCTTTAGATTAATCTCACAAAGTCACTTACAAAATGAGATCAACGAATTCTCCTCAAACTCGATCTTGGGATCCTCTTCACAAAGCTCCAACTGCTTCCACGCGTCCTTCTTCTCTCACACTTCTCTCTAGAGAATGGGCATAGTCTTATGGATGAGGAAAAAGGGTAAGAATAGGGAATTCTAGCTCAAAACTCACAATGTGGCTGCAAATTCTTGGGGCAAGGGGGAATTATGAAATGGGTAGAGTTTCATTGCTTTCTTGATTCTCCTTGGAATGATACCCCAACACCTTCTTTTATATGCCAAAAAGATAGTTATTTGGTTGGGTGATGGGATATGGGTGGTCAATTGGTTAGGAAATTACCCAAAAGCTTGTATTCCCTTGCAACTTTTGTAGGTATAGGTGGGGTGTAATGGTGCAACTAGCATACGTACATGGGAAGTAGTGATGTAGATGGCATACATACGTGGGTAGTAGTGGTGCAAGGCACGTACATCTTCGAAAATTCTGTTTTTAAGAAGAGCTATTTAGTTTTGGCTTGGAAAAAATAGTAAGTAAGATGGTCTGCTGCTAGGTATGGATGTCTGGTGAAAATTAGGGTTATAACATATGCCCCATAATGTGTGAGGTCAGAAGAACATATGATGGCCAAAATACATTACAAATCTTTACCAACATACGAAGCGAGTGAGCCTGGGACCAGAGTTCAGGAGGTGCCATCTACAAAATAACAATTGTCTCACTGAGGTGGACATACCCATGCTCGGAATGAAATAAATCACGTCTGCTAATCAAATACACTGCAGATCCATGTCATATAAATATATAAAGTGTAGCTGCGGGAAGTACACAACGGATCTACATCTCAAAATTGAAAGATATACATGAATAATATCCATCTTCAAGAAGCTAATGACGTATGATGGCTGGAGATGAGGCCTTTAGAGCTCGAGTGACAACTTCAAGATCTTCAAAACTCGGGTAGGAGTGTAATGTGAGTGTACGAATTCACTACCCAGAGGTCTTTGATGACTTGTTGGGGAACATACAAGAGGATCTCGGTGATCAGGCAGAGAAATTCATTTATTTTGAACAAAGAATTTGATTGGACTTTCTAGATGGCTGGGCATGAGGACAAGAGACAAAATGCAAAAGGGACAACTCAAGTTGGGTAAAACTTCCCTTGGACAATATAACAATGAATGATGAGACTCAAGAAACATGACATTGACATAATTTCATGATGCAGGAGGCAATGCAAACTCTCCATATGTTTGGAAGAATAACCAAATGGAGGGGGACACAACTCTATGTTATGAGAAAATCTTCCTAAGGTCATATTAAATCCCAGAGCTTGACAAACAAATGAAAGGATGTGCTTTGTCCAAGGGCGACTCATTGTGCTTCCATAAAATGAAAAATACTTTTCCCATCCTCTTTTTGGGGTATATTTGATTTTTTTGTCTTTTTCAATATTTTGAAAGATTGAAAAAGAATAAAAGAATGCTATGTTACAAAGGAGGAATGAGTGTCACAAACATACTAGTTCCAAGCACAAGGAACAAACCGATGCTCAGAGTAAGGAAACATGTGTAGGAAAAGGACACTCGAGAAAATTCCTCCATGGGTCAAGGTGTCAAGACGTAGAGGCAAAGTGCTACAAGGCTTGTGCATAAGGCATGCTTCAAAGGTTCAGTTGAGAGACACATGGAGCCGACATTAGGCCAAATACGTAGGAATGAAAATGCAATTAACATGACACAATGATAACATCGTTCAATGTAATTTTAAACGAGTCCAGAGAAGGTAAGCTCGATGGTTTTTTATTTTTAGAGAGTCTAAAAAAGCGTACAAGAAGACTCCATTGGGGTACCTTTTTCGAAGATAGTCTAGTCAGTTCAAAAAAGGATAAATTAGCACCGAAAATATGTCTATTCAAAACCATTTTAATAAGTGTGATAAATACAATATCACTCGACAATCTTTTCAATTTTAAGGAGTCTGAAAAGAGCTTAACTATGGACTCACTGCCTTTTTCTAGATTTAGTCTCCTCAGCCCGAAAAAGTATAAAATCTGCTAAAGAGAACTCTCCCTGTGAGATGAATCTCCCAAGGTGTACCTTTTTCCTCCTTAATCTATAGGCCGAAAAAAAGGGTAAACTCATGCTAGTAGATATTTTTCTAAACCAATTAACGAGTGTGAAAGAACAAGGTCACTCAACGATCTTTTCAATTTTAAGGAGTTTGAAAAGAGATTAACTATGGACTCCGTAATGGATGTTCTTTTGGACTGGTTTAATGAGTGTGAAGAAACAAGCTCACTCGACGATCTTTTCACTTTTAGGGAGTCTAAAAAGAGATTAACTATGGACTCTGTGGGGGTTCCCTTTTCGTAAATTTAGTCCCTCAGACCCGAAAAAGGGTTAAAATTGTTCCTGAGAATACTCTTCTAGTGAGCCGAAGTTCCTAGAGTATACCTTTATTCGTACAATTGACCATCTAGACCGAAAAAGGGGTAAACTACCGCTAGATAGATGTGCCTTCAAATTTTAGTTTGGCGAGCGTGAAGGGAAACAAGATCACTCAACAATCTTTTCATGTTTAGAGGATCTGAAAAGGGTTTAAAAGAAGACCCGTTTGTTTTTTGGGAGTCCCAAGGCTGAGGCCAAGAGTGATAATATATCATACATGTGAAGGCTCAAACTCGTAATCAAGACAATAATAAAAGTACTCCCGAGCCTACAGTCATTAGCAACGAGATGGACACCAAAATGTAACCAGGATCTTATACCTAGGGCATCCATGTGAGGGTAGGATCTACCACTAAATTACGAAATTTATAGAGTAGAAATGACGGTTTTGTGTCACAATTCGGTGGGGTCGATCCTATGGTAAAGTGAAAAAGACAATGAGGTGCAACAAGTGGAGGTGGAATCCTAACTTAAATGCATAAAGCTGGAAAAAATAATTTTCACCAAAGGACCTTAAAAGTGCCCCAAATCCAAAAAAGTTTGTCGAACCAAAAGTAAAGTGAATCATAACATCCAATGAGAAACTCAAGAACCACGTTACATGATTTTCAAGTTAGAAAAAATGACAACGAGGGTCAAAAAATGACAAAAAGGGCCAAAAAAGTCTATAAATAGAAGTTGGCAGCTCATTATCACCATTGCAAATTGAGAATTGACCAAAAATCCAAAAACAACCCTTTGTGAAAGAAGTTGATTATGGGAGCTTCAGTGGACGAAACAAACTTCTGCTTGGACCAAGTAAGTACAAACTAGTCCCTCCTACATTTCCAATCTTCCTTTTTGCATTTATTTTTGTTTTTTGGAGGGGCGCACACCTTTAAAAAGGTTGGCCCTGCGTGTACATGGGCTGCCCAAGCACAACTCATGTATGCACACAGGCAGAGAATAGTCTGCTCGCGTACATATGCGACTATCCCCAATACAACCCGCATACATATTCAAACATATGAAAAAATTAAAAATGCATCATTTGACTCTTCTTTGAACTTGTCATTTTGCAGAATGTATGCCCATTTGAGAGAGAGAGAACATGAGGACATTGATACAATGGTTGAGGAAGACATTGCTGCTGTTGCTGCATTAAAACAATGCGGATTGTGGAAATTCTTTCGGTGTCCACTCATGCAGACACAACCCAGGATATTGAATGCCTTGGTGGATTGCTCGCACCCATATGCAGAGGATTTTATGCTCAAGGGATAGTCATTGAATCCAATGACTGAGGACATTTACTTTCTGACTGGCCTCTCAAGGAGAGGTGAACCAGTTAGCCTTCGTTCTTTTCCTCCTGGGCCACACAACATTGTTAAATTGATCGGGAAACACTGTGAGGCTGGAATAGATAAAGTGGGTTCCCAGGTACCCATCCAAAATATCACCAACCTATTAGTAAAAGTGATAGTTTTACTTATTGGGCATATCACAGTATTTGTGGATTTACATCAGGCCTCCCAGGCGCATATGCATTGTGCAATACAATGTTTAAATGCACGATTGTTTGATTGGAGTACAACCATGCTAGAGTGCATTAAGAGACATCTCACAAAGTGTCGTGGGAGGAAAAACAATAACTTTGGGTTCGAGACTATTATTTGCTCTTTGTTCTTCTAGAGGGTACCCAATATTAGTCCCCGAGAGACAATACGGGGGCACGTGGCCTCCTTCCCAGCAGTGTGCAGATGGGCAACATTGTTACCACGACAGAGTGGAGGGAGGACCATCGAGGCCTTCGATGATACTTTTTCGACTGTTGCTCTCGAAAGATTCTGGTAATAGAGGACTACCCCTATGCCTGGATCAAATAATCTAGATATCCTGACATTCCCGTACCTCCTGGAGCGGAGTGAGGAGAATTAGGTACGTTTTTCTTTTTAAAAGTTTTTTAATTTTTTATTTCTTTTTTATATAAATTATTTTTTATGTGTACCAGAGCACCTGACAACTATGTATCTGTTATGTACAGATGTGGGACCAATGCATCCAGTTGATTTTGCATGGAGCAGGCGTCGTCCACGACCAGAGGTAGCAACAATAATGGTCGTCAGAACAACAACAACAGCGGGGGTACCTCCAACCGGAGAGGCTGAGAGAGTTTTGAGACAAGTGAAGCGGAACCTAACCGCACTCACCTATACTATGCCTATGGTCGAGATCGAGGATCTCCCACCATCTATGAAGCCTCATGTTGTTGGGGTGCCACAGACCTAGGTCCAAATATTTCGGCATTTGGAAAACATTGTAGTCCACTATGGCAAGGCTAATAGGCCTCGTGCTTAGCTTAGGGTGGACCATTAACATGTCGAGGGCACTTTTTGTATATTTTTGAGGGCATAAGCCCCACGTTATATACCAGAGTTGTTATTTTTTTAGGTGCTTGCACCCACATATGTACTCTGATACTTTCGATATATATATTTACATATTTTTGTCTTATGGGTTACACTTATTTACAAATGTAATTACATGTGTATGCGTGTTTTTTTTTTTTACATGTGTGCAATATGCCAATCTAATACTTGATTAGCTAGAGTATCTGTCATTTGATTCAATCTCCTAGGAACATGGACATATGTAATATAATCAAAACAACGTTCTAAGAGGATTACCCTAAGGAATCGTCGATGTAGAGTAGGATCGTAAACGCGGTAAACCCCATTTAACTAGGACACAACCAATTGTGCATCTAAGCAGACCAGGAGGTAAGAGATACCATGTGACAAGGCATCATGAAGAAACTCTATTACTTCACTGTATTCGATGACATTGTTTGTGGCGTCACCTAAAAAAATACCTCCAGAAGATAACAACTGGCCTTGAGGTGTGAAGATTACACACGCTATGGAAGCAAGCCTTCGAGTGTGTCGGCTAGCACTGTCTGCAAATCCAATGAACACGTCCGATTCAGTTGACATCTACCACAGTGAAAAACATGACATCAAAACGACACGTCCATAAGACCAAAAAGACAAAAACTAAAAATGTATAAGAACTATACATATGTACAAGAAGTCACCCAAGGCGACCCACCTATGAGTAATATTTCTTGAGGTAGAGCCCATTTCTAGGCTCTGCTAAAGAATTCTCTTAAAAATCAACCAGATAATAAGCTCCCTTCTTTAATACTTCCTTCACGATGAACGGTCTGAACCACATGGGGTTAAAATTGCCTGCCCCTAGGGGATCCTTATCTTGGTCATAGACCAGGACAAGGTCACCTTCAGAGAAAATCTGAGGACGAATGGACCGATCATACTGAAACTTGACTCTTATCTTGTGAGCCTCCTTAGCCAAGGTTGCATCACATCGTTTCTCATCGAGCTTCTCAAGATATAATAAGAGTTTCTCAAGTGTTGAAGTGTCTGGAAATAACTGTACTTCCAACTTAAGAGATGGGATTTGGCATTCTATAGACAAGACTAATTCCAACCCGTAAACAAGTTGAAAAGGTGAGAAACTAGAGGTAGTCTTTACAGATGTTCTGTAGTCCCACAATGTCGAGTATAACATCAAATGCCAATTTGACTTGGCCAAATTGATCATTCATTGTAGAATGGTTTTGAGTGAATTATTCATAGCCTCCACTTGACCATTCGCTTGTGGGTAATAAGGTGATGAGTGTTCCTGTCTTAACCCTAGCTTTGACGTTAACTCAGAAATCATTTTATTCTGAAAGTGACTGCCATGGTCAGTGACAATCTCCTTCGGGATGCTAAACTTTGCTATTATCTGATTAAACAAGAAGAGAGTTGTTGTCTCTCCATCATCCTTGAACGTCGACATAGCTTCGACCCACTTGGTGAAGTAGTCTACTGCTATGATGATATAACGGTGCCTCCTGGATGAGGGGGGGTGACATGTAGTATAATCAATCCCCCACTTGGTGGAGGGGCCAACTATGATGACGGGAAACATGGGAGCAGGGTGTTCCCTCATCTTTTGTGAGAAGATATGACATGGGTGGCACTTCTTGACCAATTCAACGCAATATTTGATTAGCATGGGTCAATAGTAACCATCTCGTAGAATATTTTGGGTTGTTGCCAACCCAGACAAATGATCACCACATGCTCCAGTGTGGAAGTCGTTAAGCATGAGTTCCTCTTCTTCATGGGTGAGACATCGATGAAGGATGCAATCTATACCTCGATGATACAAAGTGTCTTCGAGAATAAGATAGTTTTTTTCCTGATGGCATATACGTCGATGCTCATCACGAGAAGCAGAGAAGATCACTTCAAATTATGGAGATAGACTAGTATATCCTTTAATTGGTGATTCTTCGGGCGTAACATCACCTAAATTGACCGGATGTTTTGAGATGAGTTCTACAAAGACCAACGACTTTTTGGATTTCGCCGAAACAAAATCCAAGTCAAATTCCTGGAGGATAACTATCCATCTACTGATATTTCTGTCGATTACGCGTTGTGTCAACACATATTGGAATGGATTCACAATGGTAATGACGGTGGTCTTACAAAACAAGATATAGTGACAGAATCGTTGGACATCATGAACTGCTGCCAATGCAAATTTCTCAACATGGGAATAGTTGAGTTGTGGTCCAACCAGGCCTCGACTCAGGTAGTAAATCACATGCTCTTCAAGAAAATCGTCCTCTTGAACAAATACCATGCTGATGGTCGACTCTGCAGTGGCCAAGTACAATAAGAAATATTTATTATAATTGGGTGGATGAAGTAGGGGGGCAGACGTGAGGGCTTGTTTCAACGATTCGAAAGAGCATTGATCGACTTTGTCCCAATGGAAAGGAATGTCCTTGTTTAGTAAACACATGAACCCTTTTGTGATATCAACATAGTTTGTGATGAAACGCCGTAAAAAGTTATATTTTCCCTATAAACTCTGAAGCTGAGGGACTGTGCACAGGGGAGGCAATTGAACTATCACCTCAACATTTAGAGGGTTGACCACGATCCCTATTGTCAAAACTATGAAACCTAGCAGACAACCCGACGTCACGCAAAAACTGCATTTGTTTGAATTCAAGTGAATCCGATAGTAGCGACATCACTCAAAGATAAGTCAGAGGTGTGTGGGATGATCATCTCTCTTATGAGATCATGACGCTAAATCATTGAGATAAGCCTCGACTAGGTGTTTAAGATCAAGGAAAGAAAAATACATGGCTCGCTAAAAAGTGGCTCCAACATTCTTCAGGCCAAAAGGCATCTTTCGATAAGAAAATGTACCCCACAGACAGATAAAATTGTTTTATGCTAGTCCTTAGGTTTGATCTGTATCTGATTGTATCTCAAGAAACCATCCATGAAAGAAAAGACCTCACAACCTGCACATTCATCGAGAATTTGGTCAATAAATGGGGTGTGGAAATTATCCTTTGGACAGGCCATTTTCAAATCACAGAAGTCCGTACATACGTGAATTGTAACCTACTTTTTGTTGTCTGGAATGGGATTCAACACCCATTGAGTCAATTGGACGGGGTAGATAAAACCAACTTTGAGTAGTTTCTCTACTTCAGCCTTAATAGTTTCTTCTTTTCGAGGATTAATCAGACGAAGCTTTTTCCGAACAAGCTTGGAATTAGGGTAAGTCGTAATCTCATGTTCGAATATTCTTGGATCAATGCCTGGAATTTCCTCGTAAGACCAGGTAAAAATGTCGCATAAGTCTTTAAATAAATTTGTATAGATCTGAATCTCTTCCGGGGAACAGTCTGCTTTGATGAAGACATTATCCATGATGCCAGGGGTTCTAGAGATATCAATAGGTATCATTTTAGTGTTGGTTTCCATATTACCCTCGGCATAAATTGCGTGCATATCCAGAGGATTGATAGGACAACACCTATCTCCAGCCATAGTCAACACAAATTATCCTCCCTCTATTCTTCCTAACTCTGGGAGGAAATATGATTTGTGATGGAGATCATCCCAGGGTCTATCTAGATCGGTCAATGCCTCTAAAATCCCTTCGAAAGAGGGCAAGACCAAGTCTAAGGAATCAGTAGTGGAAAGGGAACCTTGAGCCTAAGCAGGCACTAGAACTCGATCTAACTCCGGATCAGGAGTCAGATCGAGGTCGACTGAAGCTTGATGGACTATAGAGTACGCAACTTATGTCATGGACAAGAGAATGCACATGCCCTGGTGCCCTATCCATTCCATTGTGGTTGATGGGGAAGGAAGAATCCATGGATTATTAAAGTAAGTCGTGCGAAACAATGAAACTAAAAATATTTCATCCTTAGGCTGGTCAGGGAAAACTGATATCATTTTGACATTGTTGGAAGGAGGTGGGTAATCGAAAAAGTACACATGAGAGGTGGGCACAAACCAACCCCCACGTTGACGACGTCCAACTCTGGGTTATCAATCATTGGGACTGTGGATGCCCCCGATGAAGGGTCAGGTATGGAGAAGGAAAATTGATCAATGGTCATGATTCAGCCCTCATGTGGAAACAACAAGACCTGAAAAATTGTGGCAACCATTGCATGCATGGCATATTTCCAACTCCTTCCTAATAGGAGGTTGTAGTCGAGAGGCACATCAACCACTTGAACTTCGACGCACATGGTATTCCTTCCTAACTGCATGGGGAAAGAATTAATGATTCCATGTGGTCTGAAAGAACGACCGTCAAAATCCGTAAGAAGAGTAGGTAAATTAGAAAGAACGGGTTTGCCAATGGCCTTCCAACATGCCAATGACACCATGCATGTCGAGGTTCCCTCATCAACCACCATACATAAAATATTTCGGCTAGACGATTTCATGGGGTGAGACACTACTATCTGAAACGCGACGTGGTATGGGAGACGAGGTTTCAAGTTGGTTGCATCAAGTGTGATAGTTCCCGGATTACATGTATCAGTGGATCCTAAGGCGGATAGCAGAGCCTTTCTTTGTGAAGGTCACCTCTGGAGGAACTCCAAAGAAGACAACACACAAGGGGTTTGTGACAAATCCTCCACCACAGAGTAGTTCTGGGCGGCCCTCACGTTTGGATTATGTGAAGCCTTGTTGAATTCTCCTTTCGGGATGCATGTCATTTTTTCACCCATCGTTCTCTCGATCTGGAGAGGAATAAACGGGTTTTCAGCTACTTTTCCCTTTTCGGTAGTACTTGGAATTCCGTAATCATGTGCCCTGGTAGCTATGTGCACTTCACCTTTCAACATATAGACATTCAAAGTTGAGGGATTCTTAGACGAAGAAGGGGGTCCCTGACTGCCCCCATCCATGTTCGTAGAGGTTTGAGTTAAAATTTTCCAATGAGGAAATGGGTTCATTAACACTACAGGTTGTTGCTATGCCAATAAATTTTGGGCCTCTGCGAGTCGAGGGCATAGGTGACTCAGGTGGTCCTCTGCACAAAGGTTGCATAGATACTTCAGCTTATTTCTCTCTATGTTTCCACCATCAGCATTATTGGTGGGTTTCTTATCCCCCTTACCCTTCTTTCTTTGTTTTTTCTTCCCTTCATCCTACTGGTTGGCCTTAGGGTTCATTGATTGCATGTTGTGTACATCTGACGTCTGAGCAGGGGGAGAAACTGAACTAGGAGTTGGGCTGCCAATTGTCTATTGTATCGAAAATTGTTGCAATTGGTTTGACAATGGATCAGTGGGCTTTGCTTGTGATGAACCAACAATGTCGTCATCATATGGTCCAGATTTGTGTCTGGTCTTATCAAGAATAGATCATGGCGCATCTGGAAAAACTTCATAAAGCAAACTGGATTGAGAGTAAATCAAATCTAGTTGTTGAGCTCTCATCATTGGTTCTTCCTCCAAAAAGACCCCCAACATTGCTACGCCCTTGGATAGATGGTGTACTAAATACTTAAGGAACCATTCCAGTAGGAATGATGGTGGAACTGGTACTTTGATCAAACTCTTCTGGCGTCTCCATTCTCATATGTGATCAGAGATATGGTCAACCTTTGTCTACTCAAAGTTGGTCAGTAGTTATATGCCGACATATTATCTCACAGGTAATTGAAAATGGTTTAAGAAAAACATTGCCAATTCGCCAAAAGTAGAGTATCATGAGCGGTCGAGCTTGATGTACCATTTCACGGCACTCCTGATAAGAGTGCATTGAAACAGACGAAACTGGACAGAGTCATTTCTCAAAGAGTTGGACGAGCACCATAGGTGAAATGTGGTCACATGATCTCCTGGATATTAGTTAGGCTTGCCTTCGAACTTTGGAATTTCCGAGGGCAACTTGGTTAGCATAGCAGGCCAACGTGGATCATGACAGATTGGGTCGTTCAATAATCTTGACAAGTCTAGCAAATGAAAAGTTGCCAGAAATGATAGCATAGGTTGTTGAGTATGTACAGGAGGATAGGATCTTGGGATTTGGTTGGCACCAGGTTTCCAGGAAAAGTTAGGCTGCTAGCCTGGGTTCTGGTAAAAACCATGGCCTAGGCTGACATTTGGATGCTGCGCTTGTTGAGACTTCATCGGTTGACTCCCGTAGTAGGATGTTGAGGGCTGAGAAGGGATTCCTCCTGACGTTGTGGTCCAAAGGTTCTGGAAAGGGTTGCCCCTTGCAGATCCTACGGGCATAGGTACTGAGCCTTGCCCGAGGTTCCATTGTCCATGGAAAGGGTTGCCCCCGGTCGACATCCCTGACGAGGGAACTAATCCTTGCCGTGGGTTCCAAGGTCCTTGAGAAGTGTGTGCTTCCTGTGCAGGAATAGTTCCCTGCGCAAGATGTTGTGATCCAAAACCAGGGTTGCCCCCAGTCAAGATGGAAGCTGATGAGAATGCATTGTTACCAAACATTCCGAACAAAGAGAATGAAAAAGAACCTACCAATGTGGTACTAGAAGAAGGTACTTGACTACCTACTCCGGACAGGTTGTAGTTCATGGTCGGCCAGACGGGTTTCCGAGGAACACCGTCCAGTGAGGGAGACGATGAAGGTATATGAACCCCACCGTTAGGGAAATAATTATAAGGGGCTGAGGTTCCCCCCATGGACCCTTGCAGAGGAGCATTTGAGAACCCTTCCCCCAGACCCAAATTCTATAGGGTGGAGTAGGAAAGGACCGAGTTCATGTCAAAGTTGGGCATCCCGTATGAAAATGTAGGGCTCTTCGCACTCTACGTAAATGGTGCAATGATCACCGCCATGAAAGAAATTGGACTGTTTCTCGAGGTAGAGGCGGTCAAGACCATAGTGGCCCAGACCTGCGAAGGTGAGTTAGGAGGTGGAATGCCCCTAGTTGTGGTAGCCATAGAGGGAGTATGAGCACACCCTGATGAAGTAGA
Source organism: Picea engelmannii (assembly GCA_009831015.1). Classification (NCBI taxonomy): domain Eukaryota; kingdom Viridiplantae; phylum Streptophyta; class Pinopsida; order Pinales; family Pinaceae; genus Picea; species Picea engelmannii. The sequence goes on along the minus strand of ML837498.1, from coordinate 61,287 downwards.
AACATTTTCTTCCATCGCCTCTTGCAGGATTATCTAACGCTCGTGATGCGTTACCCTTGGAGGGGAAATCTATATCAGAAGTGGCACTAACAAGTCAGTGACTGGAGAGTTATACGGACTAAGAGCTTCCACTCCAAGGTAAAAAATAGGTGGTCCATCCGGAAAGGAATCTTCTCCTCTCAGAGATGTCTTGGGTACATCTTCTTGTGGCCCGATCACTTCAAATGACCCTTCCTAGTCAAGTCTTCACCTTCCTGGTGGCAGTGGTGGCTCCAAGTTAACTGGTGGCAGGCCCAAAATCCTTTGCGACCGATGAATATATTTATCTTCCACTGTATGAGAAGATCAATGAAACACTAAGGCTTTCTAATGTTGAAGACCAAAACACGCACTAGAAAAAGTTCCTATAAGATGCAGCAAGAAAACCATTATTACTAGTTGGAAGAACAGTTACAACAACCAACACTAGAGAAACTTACCAGTGCAAGTGAAAATCAAACACGGAAGCACCCTCCAGGTATACTTTGCAAAGCATGGCCTGATGTCTTCCCTAGGTACCGTGGTATACCCCCGTAGTTACCTGTGTAAGTCCCTAAAATCAAAGGCAACTAAGTTTCCAAGTCATGAACAACTACTAGGTAGGTACAGTCGACAGTCGGATGGACCGCAATGAGCAGGGTATCAATCCAGAAACCTATCGAGGGTATCGAAAGAAAGTGCTCTGGAAGGTGACTGAGGACCTCAAATGGATTCAAAACCCACAAAGCTCCATGGAAAATGTGATCAACGAAATCCCAAGATAAGTCCTCTATATGCATTCCTCTCCTACGATTGGTCTGGCTTTGGAGGGGTTATCTCCGCTACCTCTTCGGAAACGACATCATGTTTAGCCCCCTCTATTAGAGGGGGGTCCCAGATAGTTTCCATGTTACTGGAATTTTTCACTCCCTAGCACAGACTCCTATGTTTGTTTTATAGCCTTGAAGAGTTTCCTCTCCAACCTAAATCAAGGCTCTAACCTAATCTAGTTAATGGACCCTACAAACACAAAGTATGATTAATTTTAATTCAGTGTTAATTTTAAGTGGTTTATCTTAATTCAAAGGAACGAAAATGAAACTGATGGTGTTTTTTAAGAGACAAAAGAGAAGAACAAATGTTGGAAACCAAATTACTTCTTTTTCAACAAACAAAGATTCGCAAATTGAACACTCTTTAACCAACTTTTCTAACTAACTTTTCTCTCTAAGATATTTCAAAAGAAAAACTCAAAACTGAATTTCGCTCGACTGCGAGCTACTTAAAATCCTAAGTATTCAGTAAAGAACTTAAGAAAGCACACTTCTTCTTGAAAAAACAACTAACCTAACTACTTAACCAAACAAGAAACTAGAAACCTTTTTTTTTTAATGCTCCAAAATAAGAAACTTGAAAATGAATTCTTTTATTTTATTCTAAAGCAAGTAAAAAGGGAAAAGTGAAGACAAGACGAGACCAAAAACCAACTTCTGGTCTACTGCGGCTTGCAGAGAGCTACTGACAATACTAAACAAGTTAATTATAAAAAAACTCACAAAACTTGTCTCAAACCCTAATCATGAAAACATAATAAATCTTGATAAAGAAAAAGCTAATTGTTGTCAGACCTAGGCTAGAGACTACAAGAAATAGATACCAGGGCTAAATTAAGAAAACCCCTGAGAAATATGGATTCATTCAGGGAAGAGGATGACTGCATTTTCTTTTAAATTTTTTTTACTGACACAGGCACATAACTGATACTTTAGCATCCTGCGTATGTACGTGGGTTGTCCAAAGATAGGGGGCATATGTACGCGTGTAGATCTACTGCAGGCCGCGTACACCTCTGTGACTTCTCTAAAAAAGAAAAATTAATAGTCAAGCAAACCAAGCAGGGAGTACTGGTTTGGAAGACCATAATCCCTTAAAGACACATAAACTTATAGAAACTCAAGAAACAGTAAATAAACCAATTAAAGACACCCAAAAACAAAAATCCCCTAAAACCCATAAAGGCTCCCCAGTACAGTCTCCAATTCTGCTATAGTGGGAAAACCCCCATACAAACTACACTAGGGTTCTAAAGTGCATGCAAATCTAACCATCTAAAGTCTCCTAATTTTAACAACTATCCCAAAAACACCCCACATTCATGTATAAAGTACAAAGTATAGGGATTCGGTAGTCTTACCTTAAACTCTGCGTCCGGTGTCGATCCCTTTGTGCCCAGTTGTTTATCGACTACAAATATCCTCCAAAGGTTGACCTGCATTCACCAAAAGACAAACAAGAAACTATGAACATGAATTCTATATATGGATTAGTAGGTTAGATGTCATAATAAAATATAAATCAAATATCAAGATTGAACACATCATGTGGCGGGACGGAAAAAGTACTTCTTTATATTAATCTCACAAAGTCACTTACAAAATGAGATTAGCGACTGATCCTTGAACATGGTCCTGGACTCCTCTTCACCAGGCTCCAACTGCTTCCACGTATCCTTCTTCTCTCACACTTCTCTCTAGAGAATGGGCATAGGCTTATGGATGAAGAAAAAGGGCAAGAATAGGGAATTCTGGCTCAAAACTCACAATGTGGCTGCAAATTCTTGGGGCAAGGGGGGATTATGAAATGGGAAGAGTTTCAATGCTTTCATGCTTCTCCTTGGAATGAGACCCCAACACCTTCTTTTATATGCCAAAAAGATAGTATTCGGTTGGGTGACGGGCTATGGGTGGTCAATTGGTTAGGAAACTACCCAAAAGTCTGTATTCCCTTGCAAATTTTTATTTTTTGCAACTTTTGTGGGTATACGCAGGTGGTAATGGTGCAACTAGTGTATGTACGTGCACAGTAGTGATGCAGTTGGCGTATATAAGCGGGCAGTAGTAATGGTGCAACTAGTGTACGTATGCGGGCAGTAGTGGTGTAGGGCGCGTGCATCTTCAAAAATTTAGTTTTTAAGAAGAGATATTTAGTTTTGGCTTGGCAAAAATAGTAAGTAAGGTGGCCTGCTACTAGGTGTGCATGTCTAGTGCAAATTAAGGTTATAACAATGTCACTTGTGAGTTTCGAAATAACCTTTAGGGCAGGTACCCATGCTAAAAAACAATGCAATGTCAGACAAGTAATCATGAATAACTTCTACTTTAAAAATATTTGCATATGGGAGTTGATCATCTACAACCTCACCACTCTCTCATGACTCTAGTCTAGACAAATGCTCTAAACCCACATTTAGTTTTTCAGGCTTAACAATGACCTCAAAAGAGAATTCCCGAAACAACAATAACCATTTTAAAATTCTTCCTTCTAACATAGGCTTATTAACAAGATATTTTAATGTAGAGTGATTAGTAAAGAATTTAAAGTGACTTCCTAGAAAATGATGTCTAAAATTTTGCAAAGCATAAATCATTTCCAAACCTTCCCTTTTAGTTGTAGTGTAGTTGTGCTCAACTTGAGAAAAATTCCGACTAGAAAAGTAGTCAGGATGATCCAGGTTGCATAAGGATAGCCCCGAAAATAGTTCCACAAGCATCAATGTGCACATGGAATTCTACTTGCCAATTTGGATAGACGAGGATAGTATCAATACTTAACTTCTCTTTGAGGGTATCAAAGTCTTGATCACGTTTTGGCATCCAACTAAAAGCCTCATATTTCTTTAACAACTTTTCCAATAGGGTGGTTATGCTTACGTAGCTTCTGATAAAATTACGACAGTATCCCGTGTAACCTAACATTGACCACAATTGTTTGGCAATTGTTGAAGGAAGAATATTTAGTAACACAACAACTTTTGCAAGATCCACTAGCACTCCTTCCCTACAGACTATATGTCCAAGCAAATTTCCAAATGGTATGCAAAAAATGTACTGTTTCAAGTTTATATAAATTTATAGCTGTCTATCGTGATCAAACATCGATTTTAATAGGTTGTACACAGTCTAATCATCCATATAGACTTCAAGAAACCTGTGAATGAATTCATGGAATTTTTCAATCACTATCCGAGAGAAAACCGTTAGGGCATTCTTGAGCCCATAAAGCATAATATTATAGGAAAATGATCCCCACTTGGTAGTGAAGGTAGTTTTTCTCTTGTCATCTTTGGAAGTTCTAGCCTGATGATAGCCAAAAAACCCATCTGTAAAAGAATAGGCTTCATTCCTCACTACTTGGTCCAAGACTTGATCACTAAAGGGAGTAGGAAAAGGGTCATGTACACAAGTTGAGTTTAAACTCATGTAAGCCACACAGACTTGGATATCGTTAGTGCCCTTCTTACTTTGTATTACAATAGGGATGATCCACTCAACCTCGTCTACCAAAACAATGATCCCAACTGCTAACATTCTATCAATCTCCCTCTTTATCATATCTTTGACTCTGGGATTAAGGCAATAGGGTCTATGTTTGACCGATTTTGAGTCAGGTTTTAACTCTATTTTCATCTCCCCTAAATCTCCCTTAATCCCTTTTAATTATGATAATCTTTTAGGGAATAGATCCTCATATTCTCTCAACGGAGCTTGTATCTCGATCGTGGTCTGTTCGTCCCAATAGTCTCTTATGGATTCCATATTTGGATGCTCCTCACTCCTTATGTTTATTTTCCAAAACTTTAGGGGTTTGTTATACAAACTAATAACATAATCCAAAATAATGACTTTAACAACTCTAATACCTTCATATTCTTCAAATGTCAAATGCCTAAGGTCCTCTAGGTCTTTGGAATCTTTTGGGTATGTATCAACATTACTACAGGCCATGGGTATTCGTATAGAGGATGGATAAATACTATGATGAAGTAGGTATTCATGTTCATGGAATACTATAGGTGAATGTAAGGGCTTAACTTCATCAGTAAATAACATCTTTTTAATTTGTTGCAATACTAGGGTGATTTCAGGAGACTTACCCAAAAATGAGAAATCATGGTAGAACAAGCTTTGAAGTACTTCCCAACATATGGTTTGTCTTCTAGTATCTTCATGCACATACCAAGCATTTGGAATTTTCCCCAAATAATGAATAAAATAATGCAACCAAAATTTAGAAGGAAGTTGCACAACTTACCATACCTTAAAACAATGTGCAACCTGCTCCTTTGGATAAGAAAACTCATCATATGATTTTAGAGTTAGCATTTGATGCTTTAGCTTTTGATCCTTACTCGACTTGTCGACCTGTGAAGGAAGGATAGAGAAGTACTAAATGGAAAGTTTGGCCTCATCCCAAGAAGTCAAAGATACCTTATGAGTGTCCCACCACCTAGATGGAGATGATCTTAATGAAAGATCAAGTACTGGAATTATTTTCTCTTCCATAACCTTATCCTCCAGATCAATGAGAAAAATACATAAATATGAAGTCCCTTCATAAATAAGGTGTTCTCTAATATATGTCCTAATCCACCTGGTGGCTCTGATAGTTTCACAACACCTTGAAACATTTTCATACCTACCCTGTTGCCAATTATCAAAAGCTATCTTTGAAGCTTCACTTGCGGAATGAATGCTCTGCCAACTTACTAATCCATATGCGGTAGGGTTAATTTAGTCTTCTCATTTTCATGTAGTCAAAGTGTAGAGCTGATATAGAATATCCTATTCCATATTTTCCTCAGTTGGATCAATATATAAAGGACCTTGGTATGGGTCTATAGGTTGGGTTACTTTCATACCATCTGCTTCAAAGGTCATAATTTATTTCTTGATGTCTATAACAATGTAATTCTCATATTCCTAGTCAATACCCAATAGATATGGGTATGGATCATTCTCCCTCATTATTTATACAACCTAAAAGTATACCATTTTTTAATTCTAGCTAAGTCCACTTCATCATTTTCTAGCCTCCCAATAGGATAGATACAACACTAATTGGACATCCATAAATGAATAGGTGAATATACGAGCTTGGGCTTACCCATTTCTTCCAAAGTCTTCTTTGGTAGTATGTTGACTTTCGAGCCCAAATCTAACATAAAATCACTAATATCAAAGTCATCAATGTGGGCCTTTAGTCTAAATTCCCTCCCAAATATCCGCTTCCTCTTCTATATCCTACTTGTATTTCTCTCCAGAAGGTTAGCAACAATTAGCTCCTCTGGGATCCATTTAGTCTCGAAAGTCCCCTTGAGTGTATTCCACAACTTCTTAGTGAGTTGTTCATCATTCAAAATGTCATAAAATATTTGGAACCATGAATCAATAGTATTTTTTTATTTCTCTAGAGGGTCCTTCTGTGCAAACAAATTTTCCGCAATCCTTGGTTGAATATTAGAGCTTGGTTCTGGGACTGTCGACATTGTAAGTTTAGACATCCATTAGAACATTTATATTGCATTATGGAAGAACTCATTCTACCTTATGGGATCATACTTAGTGTTATCACTGAAATTTCATCCGCAAATAGTTATAGGAATCCAACATATTCAAACAACTATTAGTTCACCCATGGACCAAAATTACCAAAAAATCATTTCCAAAAGGTCCAAAACTATCCAACCAGTTATAAAATCAGGATGAGCTATGACTATACAGGGCACGCGTGCACATGTGCCATCAAGAAACGGAGGAAAAGTGCACATGCGTATGATGCACGACTGTGGACGCTAAAAACCACACACACTTGAGAAAGACACATTTATGATGTTGGTCGTCCTCCCACCCACTTCTGGTTCAACTTCCAAGTCGATTTGACATCCAAATCTCGGTTGGATCCGGCTGGGTGGCTGGTCAAAGACCTAAAGGTGCCCTAAATAGTTCCTTTTCACACTAAACGTTGGTTGCACAATACCTCAAAGTGGTGCTATAAAACAAGGCCATGGGTGCACTACATCTTCAAGGAATTCATTTGCAAGGTTATGTTGTTGTTATTCTCTTGGGGAAACCTCTTTTCTCATCAAGAGCATACTAGCACCATTCCATTTGGGCAATCCACATCACCTCTGGAGTGGGTTAACTTGGGATTCTTTCACCATTTCTTTCAAGTTTTCAAGTTGTAAGAAGAGCTCAATCTTGGGGGTCCAAGAGCCCTCCCTTGGAGGAAGAAGGGACCCAAAGTCCCATTTCTCTTTGGTGTTCTCTTTTCACTAATACAATCCTTTCCATTGTGTTGAAGCTAGGTTTGAAAATTTTCACCTTTAAAACTAAATTTTTTCTCTTTCGGGATTCATTTTTTCGTAAGGTATAATGTTCACTATCAGTCCAAAAGACCGGTACCGAAGTCCCAAAAAGTTTTCATTTCTTCATTATAATTAAAGACAGAAAGATCAAGTGTTATTAAAGTCTAGATGCACGTTCTATAAAGTACTTCAAATCGCGATGAATTAAAACCCCAAAGGAGTTCATTAATCATTTTTTTTTAACCTTTTGGGATTCGGGGTTTGCTCAAAACATTATCTTTTCAATACATTTCGAATCGCGAAATCCCGATTCCTGATTTCCCGAAAGAAGTGAAAGTCAGTCTTAATCCTAATTAATTAATTTAGTCTCACTGCGATTTCAGGATTCGGGGTTTAGTGGTGACATACCTTGTGTAGCCGCGATCCTCGAAACCCCAAAATGTGAAGTCTTGACTCAATACGGAAGTTAAGGCTTAAATCTAATCTCATCGTGATTTCAGGATTCAGTGTTTAGTGGTGACATACCTCATGTAACCGCAATCCCCGAAACCCCGAAACATGAAGTCCCGACTCAATACCGAATTTTAAAGAGAACTAACTTCATTTTAAAAATACATTTAATGGTAATTAAACTTCTTAAGTACTTTCTTTTCGGCCTTCGTCAAAAGAAGTTTTTTGAATGTTGATTTTAAAATTGTCGAAATACGACCACATTAATAATGGATAGATCGTGATTTCTACGACACAAATGCGTATCTAAGAGATATTCTTCGCATTAAAGGTATTAAATTCTTGACAGTTGCGTCAGTACTTTCACCATAAAATGAGTTAAAAGAAAACTAGAGGTATGTGTTTTGAAACTTATTCTCGCTTTTTCTATTAGAAATAGGATAATACATCCGAGCTTTCACACCTCTCTTCTGTGACAAGTTTTATGTCCAATACAGAGTCATGGCACCAAAGAAGGGACCCAAGAAGAGTGAAGATACAACTGATATTTCCAGCCCAAAGGGAGATGTCATATCAGACACTGCACCATATGTTATCGACACAATTAAATCATGGAGATAGATTTATGAAAATATGGATTGCAAGATGAAAAATTCCCCTAGCGATTCTGAGAATCACCTTCGGGACATAGCAGAATCAGATCTTCAAAAAATTGCAACACGACCACGGCTCATGGCGTACAACGACATGGTCAGTTGGGCTTTGGAAAAGGTTGATATTCCGATGAGAATAATTTTAAATGATCAAGGAGCCATTATCAGCTCATTCAGACCTGAACATATCCAGGTTATGTACAAACTCTCACCCAATCCTAATTTCATTTACAATGCCAAATTTATAGCTGAATTCCAGAGAAAGGAATGCATTGAGGCAGACCAAACTTACCCTGATTTAATCAAAGGTTGGTGGAGATGTCCATCAAAATGTAGGGCCGATACCCACGGGATTTATGCCACAGCCTCTTTGAATGAGTACATGGTTTATGTAGCCATGATGCTGTGCAGACTCTTTGGCAAAAGGAATCCCTGTCATTTCCCCGCAGAATGGGTGCCCTTTTTAGAAGAAGAATAAGAAGGGTATAGTTTCAACTGGGACAAGCTTTTATCTGATAATATAGCCAAAGATATTTTGGATTACAGAGCTGCAAGAGCCCAAGGTCAACCAGTGGCCTTCTACATGTCAACATACCTCATGGACGCAATTTCTTTTATGACTCCATTTCCCCTGATGAATTGAAGTGGGAACATAACCTGCCCTGAACCCATTCACGAATATCACTCTAAGTTGTGGGAACAAAATGAAAAAAAAATGGTTTACGAAATTTTCCATTTTGTGGTGATACCCATGCATAAAATGTTTTTCGAATGTGACCCTCCTCGCATTTCTGAAGTAGTTTCAAATAACCTCAAGCAAATAGCAGACTGGTTCATTGAAGAAAGCTTCTCCTACATCAGGGTTTATGGGTGCTCAATCCCCCCTCACTCGCTTCCAAAATTCCTCCCAGAAAGACTAGTGTGTAGGGAAGTGGCACACCAAATAGTAAAAGGCTAGAGCTAAAGGCAACTCAAAATAAGTTCTGGCCAATCTTCCCTGTGCACATCGGGAAATTTTCATTACTAAATTTGGGACATTCTAGAGTGGAAGAAAAAGCACTCGAAGAAATTAAACTGGTAAATATTGAGTACAAAAGGCATGAACCTTATCAATTGGTAAATAAACACTTGATACACTGCAATATGAAATCCTATGAGCATGAGGAGTCCCCTTGGGACGACGTGTTCAAAGGGACCAAATCTTATCAAGAAGTGTTGGAAAGAGTACAGATATTGTCGTCTGACCTGCAAGATAACTTTCAGACCTTTCAGAAGCATCGACAGAGTGGTCTACCCCAATTACTTCAGGGGGAAGAAATTACCCTCCCCTAGGAGCAATAAAGCATTCCACCAGGTTTCGAGCAGGAAGCACAAAAGAAGGGAAATCCCAAAAAGTCCCTACAGGAAGCGGAAAGGCCTCCACCAAGAAAAAATACCGAAGCAGAGAAAATATCAGGGAGACGTCCCAAGTCCAGTAAGCCTATTCCCACTTCATCACCAAAGGTTGATGTCAACATGCCTAAGGCAACAATAGGAGGGAAAGGATCTACAGAGTTAGGGAGTCCCATAGCCTCTGTAACTCCCTTACAGTCCACTTTTGGACTGCCACAGACGAGAGCTCTTTTTGTTGATGACCTTACCTCCATTCCCATAGATGAGATTCCTCCTTCCGATTATTTTTTCAGTAGAAAAAGGAAGGCAGTCCTGAAACAGGAGATGCATAAGAGGGAAGGGAACATGGTTAAAAAAAATAAAATTCCTGATAGATGGACAAAATTTGGAGGAAGAAGATTTCACTACAGAGGTAATAGGTTCCATGGGAGCCATGGAAACAACAAAATTTTTTACCCTGGGAAAAATCATAACAAGGATAAAGAAGAGTGATAAAATCATAGCACAATTACAAGAGCAATTAAAGAATGATGAGGAGAGAATTAGATAAGAAATGAGTAAAAGCTTGGAGAAGACAAGGGTTGCCAAAAGGTTAGAGGTTCAATCGCTCAAAACGAGTTTGGACGAAATGAGACAGGAAATACAAAAAAATTAGCTACAGATTAGTCAGCAAAAGGAGCACACAGAACAGTTGTAGGCTAGATTAATATCAATGGAAGATCATATTATAGACTTAAAATCTTTCTAGGCCCAGTCACTGGAAGTGCATTCAAAAATAGAAATTGAACAGCAAAAATTGATTTCCAAGATAGAAATTATTTAGAATTACTTTGAAGAAGTAAATAATGTCTTTGATAATATTATCCTGAGGGAAAAAGAAGTCAAAGCAGTGAGGATTAATCTCCAAAAGGCAATTATATATTCGACAAGTGAAGAGGTACCCAAAACTACGAAAGTATCATCCATAGAGAAAATCAGAGGTGACATCATGCTCAAGCTATGGGAGACCAATATAAATGAAAGAAAAAGAATAGCCAAAGAAATCAGAGATGACTGTGAAGAATTTTTTGATATTCTAGACAAAGGGTCATTAAATATTGGAAAAGGCCAGTGTAGAAGACTTTTGGGACAAATCAATATTGTAGGCCATCAATTAAATTTTAGGGAAAATTTGAGTGAAATCCAAATGGAAATTTCACAACTAAGAAAAATCGATGTCACCCTAATGGACAGGTTGTTAGTTGAGCCTAACTTGAAGCTACAGTCAATAAATTTTACAGATAAAGGAGTTGATGACCGTCTTTCTAAGATTTTGAGAAAGGTTTATCTGTTCGAGGCAAGAGATTTTCCAGAACACCCCATAAATTTTACACAGTTCTTGGAGAAATGCATTAAATGTATCGAATCAAAAGGAGAGTCATTGACAAAGTAAAAAGTATTATTTGGAAGAGCTCGAGCTCTACTTCCAAGAAAATGGAAAAATGGAGAAGATCATGAAAACGGTTTTGGATCTATTTTTTAACAAATAATTAGTCTCTAAGAGTTAGGAAATCACCAACCGTCCTAAGATTGGTGGTTTTGTATAAATGTAGTTTTTCAAGACTAAGAAATGGATTTTTTCTGAAGCAAATTGTAAAGAGATAACTTCGTTTTTCCTGAATTAATATAATATAGATTGAAGATTCCAGATCTGGTCAAGCCTGAGTTATGTGTTTCTCTGTCATTCTATTTTTATTTCATACTTTCGTTTGAAGTGTTTCATATGGTAATTTCTATTATAGTAATTGAAACAGTCATATTATCTATTCTGTATCGGCTTTCAACAGATATAAGACCTATAAACGTTTTAGGACTCTGAAATTGTAAGCTTCTGCAAAGTTATCATCCCTTTTCTTGTATTAACTTAAAATGCGATTCTTCTTAAATTGATGCCTCATTTTTGTTATACAACTACATGTTTCCTTTTTCTTCATTCCGTCCACTGTCTCCTTTAAATTTGACTCAGATTGACGCAGCCGCACTCGCAGGCACGTACGCTCACAGGATCTTCCCTTCCTCTCGGCCCAAAGAACTCTAAGGTTCCTCTATTTCCCTATCGGGAAATCTTCACCCACAGAAATCCCCATGCGATCCCCTCCCTGCACTCGGAGGATCGAAACTCGTGACTTCGCGAATCCAAAGGTCAGTGGTTGGGTGTTGGTTCTACGAATCCCTGAACGTCGATACAAGTCAATGCTGAACTATTCCCATTTCCTATCGAGAATTTCTCTATTGATATCTTGGCACTCGTGGTGTCGAGCAACTATGTTCTCCGGCTCCCGAGTCCCGATATGCCGAAACTCCGATGAGCTCGCGGCTTTGACTTTTCAACGGACTCGTCACCTCGTCGGGATTTCGGATTTCGCGGGATCGCGAATCCTGATGTCCAATGTTTGGGACTTCTCACTACGAAACCCCAATGGCTCGTGCCACCTGTACTCCACTAACTCCGTTGTGGCCCACGCTATCCTTTAACTGTCAAGAAATCAAAGATCGCGATTTCGCAAGTCCTATTTCCAAATTTGCGGGCTTCAACCTACGAAACCCCGATACACGATATACGTGTAGATCCAACGGCCCTTGTGGCTCGGATCGACAAATATGACCTTCCTGAGCTTTAAACTTTTTGAGAATACTCTGTTGTATCTCCCTTTCACCTCTGCAAGATCTAATGGCACTCGGATTGTCGTGAATTGTCCTCAGAGAATACCAACCGCCCGTTTCTTCTCAGATGACTTCTAAAAATTGAATCAAGTATTCCTTCCGTGAAAACTTGTTCGTCTGCTTGAACACTTCACACACCAACTCACTGCATTGTCCTTCGATGAACTCAACTACCTATCCTTCCTGAGCTTTACCCAAGTTTTTAAGTTCTCAGAAGGACCTCTTTGCTCGCACTCCTTGCGGCAACTCTTCAACCACGCCTAAGTGTTGAAGTCTTCAACTCTGCGCACACCTGCAACAACAGTCCTTCAATACTTCTCTCAGGTTCGCAACCTTGAGACTTCTATCCGACCTGCGCACTCCTTGCACGACTCTTGTGCCCAACTGCACCTTTGGGATGAATGAGAACAAACGTTATCTCTATCTGAACCCTCTGTCAACGCACTCCTTGCGGACACTTCGACTGCACTCCTTGCAGGAATTCTCTGGTTCAAATAGAGAAACAATTGAAACTCATTCCTTCTTCCTCTCAGACTTCAATTCACACATGAAATCATACACACAACATATAAAAGCGAATGTATAACAGGAAGCAAACATTCATGAGCATATCCACATCAATACACATAGAACAAACACAAAACCATGAATTTGAATCAAAGCTTTCTTCTATTAATTCAAATATCTATACATCAATGTTCTTACACAACTCTCTACTTACTCTTGCTCAAATTCTTCTAACTCCAATTATTTTACAATGCACAATGAGGGTGTCTATATCACGTTTCCCTCTTGCACTCTCAAATAGTCTAATCTAGAATTAAATTCTATCTACTTTACATTAACTATCTTAAATGCCATCTACCTACTAAGGAAGAGAGCAAATCCGCTTAAGGTCCATTTACAATATACAAGTGCGCCTTTTCTTAATGGCTCATTTAAGAATGTGCAACAACTTCAGGGTGTTTTCAAAATTTGTGTTGGCTTTTCCAGCTGTCCAATTGCTTCCACGCTAGCTCACTTGATGTGGGAGATGCTCCTGCATCATACTCCCTCGCTTGAAAACTTTCATGGGCTCCTATCCATGAGTTCCTGCACGGTCTGTCCATGCTTCTGGATCTCTGCCTCAGTCTCCCAGCTGGCGTCTTCAACTGGATGGTTCTTCCACTTGACCAGATACTCGAAGTATTCTTTCCTCCTGGTCTTTTTTCTCACTCTCTTGTCTAGTATGCACTCCATCTGTGGCTTATCTGCAACTGGCATCTGCTTCATCCACTGGATCATTGGCTGCTCAGTTCCAGCCTCTGCTTCTCCAACCTTATATGGGTACAAATATGAGATATTGAATATCGGAGAAATTCTGATCCCATCGGGTAATTCAATCTCATAAGTGGGTGAAATCATGAAGATGGGTTACACTTTTGCTTGTTTTATGACAAAAAAAACTGTATTTTCACAAGTTATTCAACTTCTGACATATAAAAGTATTTTTTTTATTTAGAATTTCACTTTACAGTAAAAACAAAACTTGTGA